>BHFT01040417.1:0-10793 GCA_004320025.1 Laticauda laticaudata
AAACAAATTAAGTAAAATATGATTATTTCATAAAACATGAATGAATAAAAGTATAGTCAAATGATTGATTAATAATATTAATGTATTTAATATTTGATTGAAAAAGCGAGATTATATACAATGTAATTGTAATTGAAGACTCACGAAATGAAAGCACAAATCAATTTGTAAACCAACCGCCACACTGTATGTATATATATGGAAGATGACTTGATGTTTTTATGTTTTGTTTGTTTATATTTGTTTTAAAAACCAGTAAAAATTAAAAAAAAAGAAAAGAAAATATGAAAGCACTATTCAAGTACCTGGAAGGATGTCAAATACAAGTTCAAATCTGTTCTCCGTTGTTCCAGAATGCAATGTTTAGTTTAATACACTAAATAGTATATTAAAGTTGAAGAAAATTGAATCCAATTGAATTTTACAAGTTTTTTTTTTAGCAATAAGAACAGTCTGAAAGCGGTATCAGTTAGTGAGATGAATTGTGTATTCTAGATGAACTGTGTATGTAGATTAGAGTTCCATGTGATGGGATGGCTGTATTGTGTTTTTAGATGAATGTTCTTCCAGAACTCATTTCTATTTATTTTTCAAAATGTTTTTAATAGATATAGGAGGTGATCAGGCTGAGCCCTGAGACAGGATCAAGGATGTCATCAGTCTCAATCCCTTTGTGCCCACAAGAGACTAAAGTCTAGCCCATCTTGAATTATGTAGATTCTTATCTACCGCCAATTTGCTTTGACCATTAGTCGTTCAGATTCTTGTAGAAAGTGCTAGCATGCAATAAACTTACATTCATTTGAACTTGCTTCCTGATTTCTTGCACCTGACATTATGACATTTGTTGTAATTGTTGGTTATATGCCCAAAGACATACTCAGTGAAATGGGCAGTCATATACTAGTAAATGTGTTTAATTAATCAAGTAAATACATTTCCCTTTTCATTCATTTCTAGTTTAGTGTGTCAAGGCTAAATATTTGTGAAACTCAAATTTTATGTTATAGCTAATCATAATTAGAGGACACCATGCAATTCTAAGCATGTTTAGAAGTCAGTTTTAATATTTTAATGGAACTTACTCAAAAGAAATGTATATAGACCTCTTGTTATTGAAATTATGTATTTCTTCTCCAGTTATTACCATAATTGCGACCAGAATGTTTCATTTGTTAAGATACAGAAGAAATTTAATCACGTATATGGTATATAGTTAGAACTATTTAGTTGGAACCTTAAAAAGATGTCACACATCTATTTCCAATTTTTAAGCAGCAAAAGTTAAGCAGCAGTAATAATTTATTTTGCCCTTTTTTATTATTAACTTTATTGTCAAAGTACAAAATGTATAAAATGAGATTGGCTGAGCCTCCCTTCGTGCACCCCACGAACACAACTCACAATGAGGACAGAAGTCCCTAAAGGGCCTGTCACATAGGCCGACAGATGCAAAAAGTATGTAAAAAGGACACAGTGGATGAGAAAATGTTCCATCCGTTGTTATCCGCTCTCAAAGTTGCCCACCAAAATTTGCATAAACAGAGCGGACAACAACGGAAAGGTCGGCGGGGGGGGTGTACGAGGATGTTAGAGTGGATGCTCCACGGTAAGCCTAGCAGACTGGAAGCAGATGGCACGTCCGCAGGGCTTCGCGGGGAAGCACAGCAAAAGCGGACGTGACAGCGGAAGGAGCAAGATGAAGAGCGGATGCCAAGCGGCATACAGCGGAATTGGCCATAACAGACGCCTAGCAGATGCTAGCCGGATGCAAAGAAGTTCAGCTGCGCATGCGGGGAGGATGCATTGCTTCAGCCCCACGGATATAAAAAGGGATGCCAGCTCGGCAAGCAGGTACGATTCAGAGGAAAGACCTTGCTAGGCAGAGCACATGCTCCATGCCACAACTAACCTATCGCGGGAAGAAGATAGGATACGACTCTGTGCCATCTGCCTGGCCAGCCTGGCAAGAAGGACAGGGGCCACGCCTAATCCTGCATGTCCTACTGGCCCTGAATCTGCTTCTGCTGGGCTTCTGCTGCCTTCGGGCCTGACTCTGCTGGTGCTGGGGCTTCTGCTTGGGGCTTCTGCTGCTGCGGCTCGACTCTGCTGGGTGCTGGTGTCTAGTGAGGTCAGCTTACTCTGCTGGCACTTAGATCGCTCACCTGGTGACTGGTGCTCTCTTGTCAAGGTGCTTGATATTAACTAACTGCCTAGTGCTGCTTGCACCTGGGTCTCTTCAAGCTGTGTGCTTTGCCTCGGTTGCTGGCTGGTGGCTCCTTGTCACTGCTGGTAGAGCTGCTTTTGGCCTGCTGGTGTTGTGCTGCTGGTGGTTATGGTGTGTAGGTGGACCAGGCGCCCTAAATCCAATTAAGATTTCAAAAAGCTCTCTTCTGGAGGGAGGGCCGCAGAAGGCCCTGGTCCAGAGGGAGGAAGAAAAACATTACAAAACGAGATGGGAGAAGGGAGGCAGTACTTTGTAGCTTTCTTTCCATCTCCTATCTATTCTCGATAGCAGAACATGAGGATGAGGTTGCTCGATATAGGCATGAGGGAGAAGGTAACCTATTGGCGGAATGTGTGACACAGGGTTCTATCCTATGACACCAAGAGGAATGCAGCTTGCGCTTGGAGAGAGTAAGTTGCGGAGGAGCTGGGCTACACTTCAGGAAGGGCTTCCTCGGGTGGTGGAAGCACATGCACACCTGGTGCGAATAGGAAGTTAGCTACCTGCAAGAGAGAGTCTGGGCAGTCGCCACGGTCCACCGACCGGCGAGACCTACGTGATGGCCAAGCACAGCTTTCCTTGGAGGGTGTACGCATCCGCCACCAAGGAGCAGCCCCTCAGTCAATCCTCTCTTCTTTCGAGGCAGCCCACGAGAACCAGTCACTCTTCTGGCCAAGAGTCAGATTATCGCCTCGTGTCCCAGAGCGAGGTATCTGTGAGCGCCCACCGTCGCGGAGACCCTCCCCCGACAGCTGCATTCGACCCGTGGCAGAGAGCGCGGAGGCCACTGGCGTGGGAGTCAAAGAAGAGAGAGGGCCATTGCACCCGGGAGAGACCAATAACACGACACCCACAAACCAGCTGCACGCTCACAGAAAGCCAGCAGAGAGCCAGACCGGAGGGCAGAGCCACACTGTCCTATGGAACGATGGGCACCATCAAAAGCAGCGTAGATCTCCCTCTCTCAGCTGGTACATTCACCGACATACCATGCCTCAAACGAGCAAAGCAACCTTGCCTCACCTACGTCAACCAGACCCTCAATTGCACAATGTCCGATATCACAGTACCAAATTTGCCCTACAAAGGCTGATAAACAGGAGAAAGGAATAGCACAGTCTTGCTGACATCAATCCTCTCTTTCCTTCTGTTGGATCCCAGGCCAGCCCTCGCAACTGCTGTCCCATGTCCAGGTCTGCTCCTTACCACCAGGTGATGTCCACAGCCTTCAAGGCTATTCACAGGCCTCCACCTACCAAGGCTCACGTGCTACCGTGAGGTTGCATCGGCAGCCCTTTCCTATATGTTCCATCACATCGTACGCCACCGATGTCTACCCTTCTAACCAGAGATGACACTGATGCGACCATTTGTAAAGCCTTCTGTGAGATTGCCACCCACAGTCGCACAACCGTGCCACCAAATACGGATGGAACTCACCATCAAAGCGATCACATTGACCCACAAACTGAGTAGCGAAGCACGACAGACTCGAGTCCCACTTAGAGACTGCTCTCCTTCCTCCACCCCAGGTCAGCCCAAGCCCGGCCTCAGAACATCTGTCATCGTCTGGGTTGAACCCACGTCATGGGAGGGAAGGGGCTCTAGTGCAACATCATGGAGATACGTTCGAAGGCCAGCTCTCTGAGAGCTTCCTCCACACACCACCCCCTGTTGTCCCTCCTATGAAGTCGGCCAGGTCACGACCAACTGGCGCTAGACCCAGCACTCCAGCGGACTCAGCACTGGACCCACTTTACCACTCGCCTGAGAACTGTGGAACAGGTCCTACAGAAAGTGACTATCGAGAGAAGAGTGCCATGTTAGACTGGGTGCTAGTAGGCTTGTCAATGTGTTTTATTTACTTTGGGCATCTTTACTTGGGTCATTTTGGTTTTAACAGTTTGTTTCATTAATAACACGTTTAATTTGCTTACGAGCGCACACTATAGGTTCAAGTTCGTTAGTCTGTCCTCTGGTGGATTTCCTACTTATATTAGGAAAGATGGTTTACAGCCCATTATTGCATGCTTGGTGGGGATGGTAAGGATGTATTGCAGTGGGTATCGGGCATGGGATTTACCCTTTGGGTCTAATGGGATAATCTCACGATTCTGTGGGATGGGCATGGAGATATTTTTCGAGGGATGGACGGGATCCATTCACTCTGTGCAAGGTGGGATATTAGCCATGTGTGGATGGGTAAGGATTCGATATTGTATGTCGGGATGTGGCAGGGATACCTTTCGGTGGATGGTAATAAGCTGTTGGGATACAGGTATTTAGCGTGTGGGATATGGCAGGGAGATTAACCTGGATGGGATGGTGTAAATAAGCTGAATGGTGATCATGTAAGATAAACCCATAGATAAAAGCCTTCGGGCGTGGTGATTGCGTGGCAAGCATTAGTGGACTGTTATGGTCCTAAGACCCTCCAGTTGTTGCCACATTGGTTTTCCATAATGGCCCTATTACTTATGAGAGATAACAATTAATCATTCATGAACACATTTTCAACATAAACACTTATACTGCTTTATTAAATTGGCGGCTTCTCTTCTGTTCATTGTAGGTGGACCACTGCCTAACATACATGGTCAGCAGATCTCATCAGTGGTGATGAGACAGGCTGAAAGGAAGCATACCCATTAAGCGATTCTACATCACTATGAAATCGTGCCGACTTACCCAGGACCACTACGCTCCAGCTGCGGGAATTGACCATCCAGAGTATTCAAAGGTACGGTTGTGCTTGTTGCTTCTTCCTACACATGAAGCTCTAGTTGGGCGTGGCAATGTGCACAATCCCCACAGTGTCTATTCAGAGGTCTTAGTTTCCTTGGCCATCCTCACCATTTCAGCCCACAACGGCTGCCGGAGGTCCCATATGCCTTGTTGGATGGTCGGAGGAAGACACCGTGGTTTCTGCAACATTAATCCTGCGTAGGGTGTGCGCAATCCGAGATTGTGGAGTGATATGCAGCAAAGCTTCCACGATGTTCACCTCCACATGTTCTCTCTTGGAGCGATTGCTGCATGGTAGGGGTGTATGAAACAGGTTACCTGGAGAACCTTGTTTTGTCTGCAGAGTAGTGCACCAAGGCGTTCGTCCATCGACCCTGTCTTGCCTCTGACTATGCCCTGTCAGCTTGAAAGAAGCTCAATCGTTCACGGGTGCTAGCCATCTGGAGAGTGTTAGGGCTTGCATGAAGGTAGGTTCTGAGGAGAAGGCGTCACTCCAGCCCCACCGCATGACTATTCGGTAGCAATACGATTCTTGTGTGTCGTTGTGGCCTCAGGGTGGTCTGAGGAGTCGGAAAACCCATGAATGCAGGATGTGTTCAGTCCCTTCATTGCAGGTAGACTGAGAGAGAGCGATTGTGTACATAAGTGCCCTCCTGGGCATTCTGTAAGATGACGACGTTGACGCTGAGGCATACGAGCTGGTACATGAAGCTTGTAAGTCCCCGCCATTCCGACCCATTTCAGGCCGAAGAGGATGATGGCATGAAGAAGCCTTGTAGCTTTGTGATAAGTGGAGACTTTATCTTACCTGCACTGCCCTTAGTTTGCGCTGCGCAGCTTTAGCAAGGCCTACCGTGGATTCCTTGCAGTCTATGGCTCCAACCATAGTGGAGGATATGTGTGGGGGAAAGTTCCACTTGTCTGATACGCATTTGCTCTGGGCACTTCTCTCTTGCCTCCTTCTTTAGTGAGTGGGACTGGAGGGAGCTTCTCCAATTATTGTTTCGTATGTTGGACGCTGCACACACTGTCTCTGAACCAACAAGCTAGAATGGTGTCTGTGTGGCACCCT
This sequence comes from Laticauda laticaudata, assembly GCA_004320025.1. Lineage (NCBI taxonomy): Eukaryota > Metazoa > Chordata > Lepidosauria > Squamata > Elapidae > Laticauda > Laticauda laticaudata. The sequence continues at coordinate 6,045 of BHFT01040417.1, forward strand.
CCAGGGTGTAAAGCGAAGAGAAGACATAAATAGATTGGCCTGGTCTACAGTGGAGGTCCAGCCGGAGGCCCAGTGGTGGCGAGAGTGGTCAGTTCCAGGCAGTGCGGATCAGACCAGGGATCCAAAGAGCTGGACACCGGCAAGTTGGTGATGTTTGCCTTTGGCTCACCTGGGGTCTCCAGCCATTACGGCACAACGCTATCCGAGTCAATACATGGACTGGCGCATCCACAATGATAGCGCTTCTGAGAATGGCATGAGAAACATCTATCGGTTCCCAGTTCTCCAGCGCATTCAGCTTGTCTCATAATCCAGTTCTGGACAGTAGAGCTCTTTTCACCGAGTTCGCGATTACCACATCTTCGGACCCAGACCAACTTGTTAAGTGGCCGCGCCTCTTGTGGGGCATCCCGTAGAACAGAGTGAAGCAGGGGAGCACCCTGTAAGAGCGGCTTCGCACTGTGATGGTGAGATGGTGGTTAGGAGTGTGTTGATGAATCACAATAGGTCGGAGATGAACTAGGATGCTCGTGGAAAAGCAAGAGCAAGATGAACGCTGAAGTTGGTCTGCAAACAGCCACTATGGCTTGCATTCGGAGCTGAAAGAGAGATGATGCGCAGGTGAATTTCATCCCCTTTTTTATAGGATATGTTTCCACTGTGTCTCCTTTGTGATCCTCTATCATCCTACGCAGACATGCTAAAGATATTTCCGCCAAGGAGTGAGTGCGGTCCGCCGAATATTCCGAAGTTTTTTTACTGTTTAAAATGCATTTGTATGTGAGCTGCCTCCGCTTTCCATTCCTTTCTACGTCCGTGCTACTAATCGTTGGGGCCCTGTTCCGTTCGCGCGTTCGTTTCTGCTTCTCACACACAGCCTGCCCTGTGGTCCGGTTCCTTCCGAGCTGGAGCGGAATGTGAGTTGGCGTGGATGCGGCAACGGATGCCTATCGGATATAGGGCGGATTTATAGCGATAACAGGATTGACTGACGGTATGTATAACGGACGTGGTCTCCCGCATATGCGTAGCTGATGTATAACAGACGCGTTGGATCTTTTCTGCTCAAAAAGTTTTGTGCGCTCAAAACCATTTTGAGCGGATGAAAATGTCAGTAGAAGGATGCTGGATGGAATAGAGAGTAATGAAAAATGTATGCAAGTGAGTACAGAAACGGATGCCATCGCGTTAACCAACGGAATGGCAAGTGTTTCTCTCTTTTTTTACATCCTCTTCCATCCGTTGGCGCTGCTGTGACAAATGGCTTAACGCCAGTCCTAACCTTATTACGCTATGTGGATCCCCGTTGTTATACAATCACCGCAAAGTAGGCATTCCTGTACTTGTTGGCTGCCTGCAATGGAGAAACAGGAAAAGCACCTGGCACAGGAAGGTAGCCGTCTTTTATACCCTGAGACATTAGGGAGAGGTCTGTATTGAGTCTCTTGCCCTGACACATATTTCAGACTAGCAGATTATCAGTCTCTCATTTGACTGGATCTGATCTGTCACCTCGATGCAAAGGTACAACTCTGAGCTCCCTACAACATTACCTAAGTTGTTTCTGATTAGCGGAGGTACCCGTGAGTCGATTTTTATCAGATGGGCTTTTCTTCAACCGACACATGTCTATCTCATACTACCCAGCATAGTCTCCAGAGCAAAGACAACAACCGGTGAGAGGGAGGGAAAAAAATGGCAGAAGGAGATTAGTGAAATGAAGAAAGTGAGTAGGACTATTGCATGGAGGCGACCACGACTGAGGGTGTGCCTAGTGTGAGTTGTACAAGGTCATCCAATCAGCGTATAATTAAGGTCTATGGCACACTTGGCTTGGTAGGTTAAGAGGCCGATGTCCTATCCTACAGCTAGCATTTCCTTTTATATACTTTTGAGTAATGTGCAAAGCACCGAGAATGATGTAAAAACTGGAGAGGTCATAACACTTCCATTAGTTGGAGGTTTACAGCGATTGGGAGGCGATGACATTCTCGATCTTTTTCTAGACTATGTTCAAGCTCCACTTTTCGACACTCAATTTAATCTATCGATTGTTACCTTCCTCCTCGATTATTATCCTCCTCAATCTTCCGATCGCATTGGAAGAAGCAAGACGCGGTGTAGTATGACATTAATACTGTGGGAGATTATTTTGGGTCAGGCTTGCCCGCTGTTTTCCGAATAGAGCGTACTTTTGATGCTGCAACAAAACTTTCAACCTTTGTATGATGTCGGTCGAACTAAATAAATGCTAATTGCTCATGTAAACCCAATCTTCTAATCGGCCTGAATCTGTTTATGAGACATCAGCTTAGCATATGGGGGAACATCCGTTATAAATCCGTCGTCATCCTACGCGTGCGCTATATTCGGCTCTAAGGATGCCGCTGCGCATACCACGCAACTCACATCCGCTCCAGCGGGGAAAACTGGACACAGGGAGGAAGCAACGGACCGGCTGGAACCGGACATGCACATTTCCAGGATGAAAGATTATAGTGCCATACTATCGTTAAAAAGCTATCCGCGTGCCATTAGGTAGCGCACCCGGACTAGTAGAAACCTCTATATAGCATAGGTATGCTTGTGAAAAAAATTCATTTCGCTAATCGAAAGGACCAATCGTTGCCGCAGAACTCCTGGATGCTTAAAGGCCCAGTCACTTCCATCTTCCAAAGGGAGACCAGGCTAGGGATATTGAAAATTAGCTTGACGATGCAGCTATGCTGCGTCAGCCTTCGATAAAGTCAATGGAATCAATTATTCAAACCAAGTTGCAGTTTATGTCTCGGGGCACTTAGAGACAACGATTCAAACCACAAAAATCTAATCTCTCTCTATAAACAATTTGGATTTCACGAAAAGAAACTATCCTGTATCTGCAACTTCTTACAAACTGTAAAAAACATTATGGGACCTACACGAACTCAGTCAGGGCAAAGCAATAGAGGCAATTAGCATAGACTTCTGTCTAATTCAATGGTTAGTGGTACACACAATCCGCAAATTAAAACTACACTGGGAAAAAAAAAAAAAATACCACTAACTACAAATATCGTTCTTATGGTATCCTCTCTGGACAACATGGCCTACTGGATAGAAGCATTCCTGTCATAGGGCGACACAGAACAATAAGGATGGTCAAAATTTGGCGATGGTCTTATGCAAATTCTGTTCTTGTAAGCGGGGGTGAGCCTAAGCATGCAGCGAATTGATAGCCAGCATGCGATCTTGGAGTCTGAAGATATCTTCCTCCTGGATTGGATCCAAGTAAAACGTGACTCATTACAGGAACCATGACATATGCATAATGTAGACGGTTGGTAATTGATATAAGAAAGGTGCATCCTGGTCGATCCCCGAAAGGTGTCATTGCACCAAGGGTCAAAAGATTCTTGGTAGAATCCAGGAGAAAGCTATCGTGATGTCTATTTAGGGACGGGACAGTGGGCAATCAAAAAGAGGAAGTACATTAAAGAGCTGCCTGAACAGTGTGGAACAACAGCTCTGAAATAGGGAAGAGGATAGAAAAAAGAAAGGTGTGCCTTAGGCCGGTTTGGGTAGAATTTTTTCTTTAAACTTTAAGAGTTTTAAAAGGGAGCAACCCTAGGAAAAACTAATGAAAGATCTGTAAGAAAGCTCATACTAGGGAGAAAAACCGTTTAATTCAAGCTGGCCGCATTTCTAAATGGGAAGCTCAACATATATTTTTTTTCTTTCTGTTGGTTGGACTTATTTTTACTTAGATAGTGCTGCACTGTGTCCTTTCTATTATAAAGACGTACGGGGAGCAAATCACTTATCTTTGAATTGCTTTCTTATTTCGTCTCTTTCAGTTCTCTTGGCCTTTGTTGCAGTCCTCATGCCTTGTTAGGGCAGCAAATCTTTATTTCTAAGCTGAGAGATCCCTTTTCTAGTCGCTTCTGTTGCTGTCTTTTTTTTCTCATGCTTTTCCTACAGCAAATCCAGCATCCACACGCATGGATGCACTCACACACTCTCATATTTGGAAGCCGACCCTGTCTATCTGTTCTACAAGGCAGTGGTGAAGCCCCTAAACATGCACGTCACCTTCATCCCGTTTTCTATAGGGATAGTAAAAAGTGGGGAGAGCGTGCCAAGATTGTTGTCTGGTCGATAGTAATGGATTGTGCGAGAGGGTATAACCGGACTGTATAACAAGCTGATGAGTGGTGGGAACGAAGATTTCTCAATGCATTCCAGAACTTCATGAGGACCGCCAAGCCATGTTTGACGAAGTTGTGGAATTTGGCTCGAGACCCGCAGGTTGACGCAAGGCAAGACACCCAACTTCGGCGGTCCAGCCTGGACCCTGGGCTGAGCAAGGTGGACCTGGACTCTGCACGCAGACCTGGGCCTCACGGGACCACGTAGCAGGAAGCGAATGCAGTTACAGACCCTGGAGGGTGCCACACAACACCAACAGCATTGTTTGGTGCAGAGAAGTGGTTGCAGAGCCATCATCGAGAATAACTGGAGAAGCTCTGCCAGTGCCCCTCCACTAAAGAAGGAAGGCAAAGAAAAGTTGCAGAGCAAGTGGTATCCCAGAAGTGGATATCCCCCCACATACATCCACTATGGGTTTGGAGCCATAAGATGGGAAGCACGTGGCTCTGCAAAGCTTCCAGCCAACTAGGGTCCACTTATCAACAACTACAAGGGCTTCTTCAGCATCGCATCCTCTTCGCCATGGTCGATGCTGACTACAAGTTGCATCATAATCGAGTG
>BHFT01040418.1:0-19442 GCA_004320025.1 Laticauda laticaudata
CTCTACAGACGCATAATAAACCTTGTTTTCCTCAGATCAACAAATCTTTTGGTGGTCTTTTCATCAGTTCAACCTCACATGGAGAATGATTAGAAAATAATCTATTTTAATAATTAAATAATAATGTACACATAATTTGGTATAGAATCTGGCTGCACACCTATCCAGCTGAACTGTCTAGTGTGTGATGATAGTGGGGCGGGGAGAAAGAACAATGTCAAATGCAAAAATACTTGCCTGAGGAGGCTATCTAAACAGACCATAGCTACCTGTCATTTTCCTGCCAGCTCTGTACTATGTTTGATTTTTGCCCTCCTTTCTGTAGGAATAACATGGGGTAAAATTGCATCTCTCTATGCCGTGGCAGCAGGCCTTGCTGTGGACTGTGTGAGACATGCCCAGCCAGCCATGGTTCATACCATTGTGGACTGTTTGGGAGAGTTTGTACGCAAGACTTTGGTGACATGGATGAAGAGGAGAGGAGGCTGGGTAAGTGGTCCTGTAGAGTTACACCTTCCTTAAAAGCATGAGAGGACAAGCTTGAAACTGTTACTGGCAGAATCAAATTAAATGGATATTTCACAGGACAAAGTTCTTCAATAAAACGTTGTCTGCCAGGCCTTCTTCCCATCATTAGTCTGAATTCTGACTATATTAGTTTCTCCATATAGCTTTGAGTCTGATCCATTGGGACTGTGGCTGCTTTCTACTCAAGGTTTTAGCCTCACTTCATTTGCTTAATTTGCTACTGCTGACTTGTGATAAATCCTTTACCAGCAATCTGACAGGAATCATGCAAAACTCTATTAGTACTCAGTCTATAACATATGCAAAAATGTTGATTCTCCTTTTCTTTTTCACCACAGGCAGACATAATGAAATGTGTAGTGAATACTGATCCCAACCTCCGCTCCCATTGGCTTGTGGCTGCCATTTGTAATTTTGGCCACTTTTTGAAGGCCATATTTTTTGTGCTCTTGCCAGAAAGATGATATCTAATTGACAAAACAAATTCCATTTTCTTCTCAGTGACAAAGAGACACAGTGAAAGATGACTTTCCTCTACGCTTCTCCAGCAATGGGAAGCCTTTTTTCAGTTCATGCTTTATACCAAACATCTTTGTACTTTGAGATTTGCATAGATCTATCCACAAGGCTGAGCAATAGAAGAACTTGCCACTCAGTTTATTGCTTATAAATTGTGTTACATTTTAATGTACTAAAAACACAAGGAAGCTGATTTGGAGTTGTGCAAAGAAGAAAACTGTATCCTAAAATTTTTGTATTTTCCAGTTGTGATTTTCACAGTGTTATTCATTCTGGATTCTAAATGCTTGGTTAATGATTGCTAAATAAAGAAGGGAGGGGTTTCTCCAATATATTGAAATTTAGTTTAAATACCACTTCCTGTCTAAGAAACTAAAGTGGGATTATATAGCATAGGTGGTCAGTCTACATATCCATCTTTGTCTTTTCACACCCGAGGCACCAAAATATAAGGTCATGTTTTTTAAAAGCTATTTTTAAAGTTGAATAAAAGGATCCAGAGACATTAAGTGCAACAACTTTTAGAATGCAGCAAAAAGATACTTATTTGGAGCATACAACATTTTAATGTAAGGTACAATTGGCAAATTATGTGATTTGATTTTAATCCTACTGTAGCCCATATATGATAACAAGCATGACAGAAGGAAATCTAAGCCTGCTTTGATGTCTAAAAGCAAATAAAGAACTGTGTATACACAATGAAGTGTATAAACATCTTAAAGATACTCCAATTCATTTTGTTTGTTTCTATTTTATAATTTACATTGTGCAAAATGCTGGTAAATGGGGATTAGCAATGAAGATTATCCTTTAAATTCATGAAAACAGCAAAGGGCTGTTAAACCATTGGAACAGAATTTGAACACTGTATATAATGAAATGTCAACTTGAAGAGGTTGATTTATTGTGACTAAATAAAATACAACAGCATGAAGAACATGACTTCTGTAACTCTTTGTAATCACTTAATCATAGTTTGGGTCAAATGGTCAAGAGCGGATCTTAGATTTGTGGCATCAGCAATATTCCAAGTAACTACCTAACTGCCCTTCCAAAAAGGATACATTTTGGGATTTTTCCATGAGCTTTTTTCTTTCTCCCTGAAACTCCATCTGGACCTAGCCTGGTTTTTTTTTTACTCTTCTTTCAAGGAAGGAAATGGAATGGAATTTCCAGGAGTGAAAATTGAGTGCTATTCTGATGAATAAAAAGCAGGACAATGTCTCAACTTCCTTAATACAACTTCTTTCCACCATTCTATGGTTTAAAAAAGAATATTTGTATATGCTGATGTTGTTGAAGGAGTCCTTATAAAGCCAAATTGATGCAGGGATGAAGAGGCTTGAAAGATCACTGAGAGAAGAAATATATATGTTGAATGTGGAAAGTGGGAGGTCATACCCTAACATTGTGAGGAGAAATTGAGTATTTCAGCTCCAGAGCAGAAGCATTGTAGACTGCTACATTTTATGAGATCTGTTGCTATAGATACAGAGCCCTTATCTATCTATCTATCTATCTATCTATCTATCTATCTATCTATCTATCTATCTATCTATCTATCTATCTATCTATGTGTGTATTGCATTAAGTGTGAAAATGTGCATTCAATGTTCTTAAATATTATATATATAATCACCAAGTAACATGACAAGATAAGAATTTTCTTGAGTTAAGGAACGAATGGACAAATATAACGGCAATTCTGCCACATTAAATAAAGAGAAGCTGGATTTGTACAATATGTCTAGTAAAGAGCAAGTTACACTGTGACTTTTTACATACGGTAAGTAACTCTAAATATTAAATATATTCAGACTGGTGGTTATTTAGAGTTTAACTGATGACGTCTAAAATGTTGCATGAGAAAGGGAAGAAAAGTGTCCTATGCTTACTGAAGTTTCACACAAACATGTCATGAGAGTATGGCAAATGAAATCAATATCAATCCAGATTAGTCATGATTATTTGGGTACATTCTTAAGAAGATTCTGATAATTATTGAATTCCATGACATACATTTATTTAGACATATGTATTGCCTTACCATCTCATAGTGCTCAAGGTGCCTTTCAGTGATAACACAAAAATAGCATGAAGGTTTCAAACATGCAAACGATAACATTAAAAATGTAAACCTTGTAAAAATATGTTAAATCAATTTCAGGGGGCCCATTCATATTTCAGGAAATGAGCGGGTAATTGTACACTTAACTGTTTCAAAAAGTCCAAAGTAAAGAGGCCTGTTGAAAGTTTATTCCAAGCTCTGGCTTTATTAAACTATGGAGGTCTGCCAATTCATCTTTTACAAATGGGACTGACATCAATCTTTCCTTAGTAAATCTCAGATTGTAGATATTACTAGGCAAAATGCTTTCAGATATCCTGGTTCAGAACTGTTTAGAGCTGTGTAAATAAATGCCAACATCTTAAATTAGGGCTGGCAGCTAGTGTGCTTGCAAAGTAGTAGTAACCTGCTCTTGTTTTCAGAGTCAACATCTGTTTCTAGCCATAACCTTCTGCACCAGCTGTACTTTGGATTTTTATAACATGTACAACTGAGGTGGTACTATTTTCTCTATAGTAGCAAAGACAGAGCTGACCGCCAGCCAAATCTGTGCCTCTTTCTAAACAAAGATCATATGCATTTCCAGTGATAATTTGACTTTCCGGAGATTCCCAAACTCAGTCCTAGAGAGAAGTGCGAGCACCGGTGGGGTGGGGAACCACTTCCTAGATTTCCAACCTGCCCGACCAGTGAATTGCTAAACTTTCTGGGTCCATTTGCCCTCACCTGGTTAGTCACCATTTGTAAACACTGATCAAATATAAGCTGCTTTTTCAAAACTATTTTAAAGATTGTTTAGTTTTTGAAGAATTTGGAAAAGGAAAATTGACTCATTCCCAACAACTCAAAACTCTGAATTCTCTGAAAAAGGAAACAGAAGTAGAAAAGGAATGATTCAGTTATTCACTCTTAAAATAAGGGTTACAGCATCTCCCTTTCATTTATGAACAGTATCTTCTGTGTGGGTTATTTTAGGAAATCGGGACTTCCATCCATATGGGCTTCAAGTATAGGGGCAAAGGACTCCCAAGCCACATTTGGACATGAACTACAGATTCATCATTGGTCATTTAGCATTAAGCAGGTAGTGGTTACTATACTACTATCATGATGTAATTAACAGATTTGAACTTTGGCCAGCATTGAAATAGAATCATCTGTAATCTCCCGTTGCATTCAATATTTATTTGTAAATCCTAATTGTACCGAAAGAAAACTCCCAAGATAAAATCCCTTTAATTTTCATTATTTTATAAATAATACATTTTGGAAGTTTTGATGCATCCCTTTGCAATTATTTTTAATTTCACAATGCTACTCCAAGTCACACCTTTAAAAATAAAAGCTTTTTTATTGGCTTTCAATTTTGTTTGGTTTTGTTTAAATCTACTATTACAGAAACTGAAAATAAACTCCTTCAGCAACTGCAGTTCTACTCTTGGTTATGAATTGGGTTGTGAAGATGCAAAGTCATGTTTCACTTTCAATCTACTTCAGTTCTCTCCATGCAATGTCTTTTTCTTCATGAAACAAATCCAACTTTTTAAGGAATCACTTTTTTGTATGTTATATGAAGGTGCTGAGTCATTGGTTGCGTAGTAGTTGACATAGAGACTGTCTGTTCTAGTTTCCCCTCAGAATTGAGCCTGAATTTTCTAGTAATCTAAAAAGAATATAAAAAGACATTATGTATTATTGGATTCTGTTTAGAATTCAAGAAAACAGCAAAACAAATGAAGATGAAGGGACATAAATAAAAATGTTCCCAAGTCCTACTGTAATATGCATACTTCAAATCCCCGCAAAATTCCAAGCAGGATATTGTGACTTATTTCAACATTTACCTTTTCATTTGACACTTATTGGAAGGAGGAGGAGAAACCTTTTTAGAAGACTTCTGAACACAAACTAGAATATTGGTATGTAATACAAAAAGGACAGACTAATGGGTACCCTTAGAATAAAAGTACAGAAATCTGTCAATAGATCATGGTGATCTCTTTGCTTTGCATATTTACATTTGCTTCTAATTTGTGAAGTTACAATTAAACAGTTGTAAGTTATAAACCTAATAGTAATTCTTAAAAAGAGAGGTAGAAAAGAATAGTTTACGATTAAATACCTTTGAAAATTACAGGATATTATGTCAAAGAGTTTATTAGTAGCCCATCTCACCTCAAAGGATTGTGAGGAAAATAGCAGGTGGAAGGTAATTAGGTATGTTCATCACCTTGAGTTACATATAAAAATAATAAAGGCTATCAAAATAAATAAGTAAAATAAGTTTCACATACCAATACTGGTCTGCAATGCTCATCAAATTCTAAAAAACAATTCTGTTTCTCATCTAGATTTTGAATCTATTGGTGCCCTTTGTTCCTTTGAAATAGTTACTTGTAGAATGAGAATGAAATATCCGGGATATGCAAAACCCTCCCCAAGAAATTCTGCCAAAAATTGTTCTTTTGGGGCAAGTATTCAAAACAACTTGCAAAACAGTTTGCCTGGTACAGATGAATAATAAAAATTGTACAGTAATAACATTAACAGACCAATGTCTATTAATGGACCAATTATTTTCAGGGATAGATTATGAAAAAAGACAACTACTGCAATAAAATCTGTGTATCTACTCTTTTTATATCCCAAATCAATCCACTACAAGATAAAGGCCTCTTTTAGTGAAGTTTATGGATCATAATCTACAAGGCTAGTTCTGTGCAAGTTGGCAAATAGGTGTGTTCTGGTTTCCCAATCCAGAGCTAAGACTAGAAGAAGAATTTGGCGATTTGGCTCCTATTCCAGCATCTTTATTGTTACACTACAATTTCAATTTCTGAATGGACTTTTTGGGGTGCATGGTTGTGAAATTCACTATTGTCACATAATTACCAAGAAATAGTATAGTAAATATCAAAACAGAGCTCTTCACTTAAGATTCACTTAAAGATATAGAAAGGGGGAGACCTGATTCAGAGTAATAGCTATGAAAAGGAATTTGGACTAGCAAATTATTCCAAACTTTAAGACTATTAATGTGGCTGCAAGTGACTGCAAAAAAAAAAAGCAAATGAAATTTTAGATTGCATGAATAGTACTTTCATGTAGTACTCACAAGAACTGTTTGAATAAAGTCAAACTCTATCTTGAGTATTGTGTCCAGTCCTAAGCACTTCACTTACTGTGTCCAGTTCTGGGAACTTCACTTAAGACTATTTGAAGCTAGTTGAGAGAAAGGTAGCAAGAAAGATCAGGAGGGCACGAACTACGTCCTGTGAAGGGACATTGAGGGCATTGGGACAGTTTGACCAAAGATTTTGGCTAAAAACTGATAGCTGCTATAAATATCTTTGCTCTTCCATAACTCTAGAAATCTTTGATCACTAGTTAAAGAGAATAAGAATGCTACTACTCCACTCAAAGAAAAACAAGATAACTTTAAAGCAAACATTTTAACTTAATTGTGAAAGCAGCTTGTCTTTTGTCTTATGTGATCAAGCTGCTCTCAGTGTTTTCTGGATTTATCAAAAGTTTCAGAATAAATCTTTTTATATTTATGTTTTGCAGGTAAAAGTATTTTGTTATTGTTTTTTTTGGCAGAACTGGTAAATTAGCACACACTCAATCTCAAAGATTCTCATACTTTAACTAGGATTTATATTACACATCATAAAGATTTGTGAAGAACAATGCAAGTACCCATTTTTATTTAACCTCAATCCCAATCTACCATTTGACTTTAATCCTATATTCTTTACAACTCCAAAATTTGATTAGATATGCATAAATGGTCAATTAATGAGATTCCTATAGAACAGGTGTGAACTTATAAATATCTTGGACTTCAGATTCAGACCTCCTTATCTTGATTTCCCTTGACTGACCAGTGTTGTTTAATGTAGTCACAAAGTCGACAAGGTCTTTTGTGCTATGATTATTTGGCACCTTCTGTATAGGGATTCAGATTTGTACTTTTATAAATTATAATATCCTTAAAGCTTTCCAGTGCAAGTTTTTGAAAGCTATCTTTGCAGGTCCAAACTACAGTTCAACATTGCTGCCTTATGCCTAGAGACAGAATGGGTTTCTGTGGGTTCCATAGCCTGGTATTAACACATTAATTAGTGTTAAAAACCCCTCCCACATCTGATCCCACTAGTTCTTAGATATCATTTTAAACCAACTTGTCTAGCAAGAGCTAAAAGCAGTCTTTAACTTCTAGGATTCTCTTTGGAGACCTTCTTCCCATTTGGGTGTAAAAAGGCCAGGAGTACTTAAGAATCTGAGATACTGATTTTCAAACCATTCCAAGTCTAGTATCCAATCTCACAGTCCACAGATTCATCTTGACCAAACTGAAAACAGTGTGGTTTGGGGACATACAAAATTCCATCGCAGCATCAAAATCTATGGAAAACAGTACAAAGTAGCCTCTGCTCTACCAGTCTTAAAACCAGGAGGACCAGATCACTGGACTAGATGAAAAATCCTAGCAGTGATGCAGGAATGTGCATAAAATTACTGTTTGAAGAGTTTTAAATATTATAATAGCACAAAGAAACCTTTGCATCAAACAAATGTACTCTGGTCCCATAGAATTAGCTGCAAATGTCTTTACCCTAAATTCCATTTCGTTACTTTCATTTTCACTTAGCTAAAACTAAATGGAAGGGTCAAATGATAACAAAATATTAGAAGCATGATCTCTAATGATTCAATTAAAATCCATGTTTACAAAATAGCTAGTCATTTTCCACAGTGGTAATATAACTACGGTAGGAACACAACTCGAGAACACAAGTGATGATACAACAGCCGAGTTTTCTGGCCCATCCACCTAGTAATTGCTTTAAGTCTTGAGAAATGCTTAATTTGACAATAATTAAAAAAATAGTTGTGGTTTAATTGAATAGAAAAATAATTTTCAGTAGCATTAGAAGCCATTGTTCTCACATTACTTTGTCCAAACAGGTTAGAGGTTCTTCAAAAATTCCAAAGGTTCATCATAAATATGTCTTCAATCACTTTTTGTGTTTTGTATTTAAGAAAAAAATGCGATATAATTAATACTTACAGAAATTATTACAAATGTATAGAATGGAATTGACCAAAAATATAACAGTTTCTGGGGAATGTAATAGAAGAATTATATTATTTGGGCTAGCAATAGGATACCGAGTACATATTCATCAACTAAATTACAATTAAGCATACTTACTTGCTCTACATGAGGTTTCTTGGCAAAGGAAATCCTTGCTACTGAGTTGGAAGCTATAGAAAGCTCTTGCCCATTTACCTCCCCCTCTTCTACTTCCACCAACCCTACATAAAACAAACAAACAAACTGATATATATAGGATTCACAGAACTATATCAACTATACCTCCAAACCAATCATTTACGAAAACAAAAGGGTAGATAGCAGAAAATTTTCTAAATGCTTTCAGGAAAATCAAGTTTAAAACTGGGATTAAAAACAACTAATGCAATAAGATTGATACCTGTGTTCTGAGCACTAATGAAGGCCACCTTGTTAGTGTCAGGTTGGATGCGGATAAATCCACATTCTCGATGCATTGGTTTCTTGGTGTCTGGATGGAAAGCATTGAAACTGTTGGGATAAAAAACAGTACTATCTGCATTCTTCTGTTAACAAATCCACAAAGATCAGAATTCATTCATTCATTTCCACCCAATATTATTTGAATGAAAGAAACGTCAGTGGCATTATCATATATTCTTTTTAAGTAGGAAACCTGAAGTACTATTGAACAGTATTCAAATGTAAAGTAATATGTCCGTCATAAAATTATTGTCTGAAGCAAGATATACTTCTCTCTGCTAAAATATTGGACCATTTTTATAGTCTTGATTCAGAAAATAATTTATCGATGTCATTTGATAACTATCGGACTATCTGACATTCAGAAATAGATGTGCAAAAATAATAGGATACTGCTTTTCCTGTAGGCACAAAATGCCCCAAATTCTTGCTCATTATAAATTGTTGTTCATTGATCATCTTAATCAGTTCATGACAATACTGGAAAATAGTGCTATTTCTAAACAGCAAATCCAAAAGGGATACAGGCAAAAAAACCCATGCTTTCCTACATAACTTCCTTGTTTCCTTTCCTACATTTATGATGTAACAGAATAGTTTCTGTACTTTCATTCCTTCATGCTCACAAAGCAAAGTTAAATGCTTACTTCTAGCTTAGATGGTTCCTAAAAAGTTATGCAAGTAATGTAAAAATCACCAATTCCCTTGAGCTAGCCCACAAAGAGTTAAAGTGTTTCTAATTATTAACAATTAACAAAGAGAAAATCAAGGTTTCTGTGGCAGTGGTTTGAGGGCTTACAGTGTAGAAAAGGGTTTTCTCCTAAAATTAGTATACGAGCATTCTATGTAATTAAGGTTTTCTTTATACCTCATTAATATTTAGGAAGTCATAGCAGTAGATTATTTACTACATATTGTTTCAGAGGTATTCTTCTGAAACATATGCAAAAAAATCCAGAAAACTCACGAGAAATTCAGCATGGGTTGACCAACGTGAGAGATGTGCACTTCTTCAAGATATTGGAAGGGCTTCATTGAAGGGAAGGTACCATCTCCTGGCGGATCTGAAAGCCATGTGCCCAGCATCCAGGAGAGTGGTTCAATCACAGGATTCAACTGTGCAGTTTCTAAATAAATAAGCAATCTGAGAGTAATCAAACTGTACCAGTTTTTTGAAAGTAGCAATAGGCAACCTTCTTTAATAAGTTGTATAAAATTCCAGAAGAAATGATAAAATAGATCCTCATAATATCAGCTTTCTAATTGCAAAATCAAATGTATTCTATACATTTTGTTAAAAATGTATTCTTTTGAATTTGGAGAAAACCTGAAGAAAATCAATGGAGTACTGCATTTGTAAAAAAAATATTCAAATTAATTTTGTTCCACAGATATCAGGTGGGGCTTCTTGGAAGCTATAATAGACAATAATCTACTTTAAAAGAATTATTTTAGGAGTCTAAGGAAATCTATTTTCTTACAATTATATGAAGCTTAGGACAGTGCTGAATTTGGAGTCAGTATTTCCATGGAATGGAAACTAAAAACTGGTAAGATTTTTGGGACGAATGAATTCAAAAAACTTGAAAAATGAAGTGAGGCTAAAGAAGTGTTTTTACTACCATCTAGTGGATGAACTCGCATCATAGTAACTCAAAACATAAACAGCACTATTACTTTTCAAATTAAGCAACATTTTGCAAATCTTTAATTTATATTTGCTTATGGAACTGCAACCATAACTGTATCATCATGCATAATAGACAGCTATTCACAAATTCAAGTTAAATACATGCTCTGTAGGCGTTACACTTCCATATATTCTCACTAAAACAAACCTACACATAAACCAAACACACTAACTCAAGGAGGGAATGAAGAGGGCAACTAAGTCACTAACAACTCCATGGCTTTAGATTTTTAAGGATCAGAAGGGAAAAAAATGAAAACTGACTGGGAACGGGAATAGAATGTATTGGTGGTTATTAACAATGAATGCTGTTTGGTGCAATTCGTATCTCCTATTTTACATTGCAAATGCTGCAATAGTACTTAATTGAACAGCTTCAAGGAGTTCATAATTTCACTGAATGTATATTGTTTTCTAATAAATTAGTATGGTTACATAATTTTAAAAATTTTGATACCTATCTACTACAATTTTATAATTATAATTATTTTGAAAAGGGGAAACTCATGGAACTACATTTACTGAAATAGTTAAAAACTAATAAACATTACAGTTAACCTGTCAACTTAATCATCCCCTTCTGAATAGTTCATCTAATAGTTGTGCTATTAAGATGCAATTAATAGTAAATAGTATAAAAATACTAGAGTTTAAAAGCTTATTATGTATTATAGTATTTATGAGGATTAAATTACTGAGAAATGATCAGTCACAGAAAAATAATAATATGCTATACATTTTAAGTATTTATATATCTTGAACACAACAATATTTTGTTAGCATTCATGCCCTGGAAATTGAGCTGAATGTTAGCCAAATTCTTGCCACCACCAACATTGACGTAATTGAATTCAAAAACATATAGGAATTTCCTGGTCCTTAACATTAACAAAGTAGGAGAAAGAGTGTGCAAATCTGGAATTTTCTATTTTTGGTACTATCATGGGTTCAGAAACAATCAACAATCAGCACAAATTCAAACATTATAGAATTTACTGTCTGTGCAGTACTCCTGATTTAAATGTTTTCTACATGCAAAGGAAAAAAATAGCAGTGTAATTTAATGTACAGTTCATAAAACATAAGCCACATCTCTATATTCATCATGTATTAGTACTTCAATTTTAAAAAACAGCTTTTTTACACTGTACCTGTTTGGATTTCATGACTGGCCATATTTTGCAATATTATTTATAGCTTTCTTACTTAAGATCACTAATTCTTTCCCTAGCCTCCATGAGAAGCTGCAAACAACCTAAGACAAAACAGGAAACAATCTTTGGACTCTATAAAGGTTACTGCAATGTTTTCTGGGATTTGTAGTCAAGTTTAACAAGTTATGCAGAATTGATCTAAAAGTTCGGCATAGATTGTGACTCACAATTCTTTTTGGTTCCTTCTGCTTTTTCATTAAGGTAAGGCACATACTAGGATCCCATAAAACAAAGGCAAGCATTCAGTACTGTATTCAGCTTATAAAGCAGGGCAGAAGCAAAGAAGGAGAAAGTTAAAAGCCAGATTGAGAAATATTAGCATGGCTAAATAGTTGTTTTGTTAATGAAATCAAATTTGCCAGGCTTTCTTTTTTATAAGCTATGTAAACAAGAGATAGAAATGGTGGCAGCTTATATACATTTACAAATAAAAATGTACCTCAACAATATTACAGTTCATTATGAGTGATGTTCGAAAATAAATTTATGTCCCAAGCATAAATTAAGGGTCCTGGGTGCTCTCTGAATTTGGTTGTTTTCTTGCAGATATTTCATTACCCAAACTAGTTAACATGCATCAGTGTTAGTCCATCATCACTTGCACTGATGATGTTACCTAGTTTGGGTATTGCAACCTCTTCAAGAAAACAACCAAGCTCACAAACACCAAGGACCCCTCATTTCAACCCTGAGTTACAAATATTCTCCTTTATTGGTAAAATATAAAGAATTATCAATCTAATTAGGATTATAATCTAATTAGGAAATATTAAAAAGGCAATGTGGCCTCGTGGGTTCTTTTGACAAGATTTAAACATCAGCATCAGGTAACTGTAACCAATATAGTATATATGTAGTTCCTAGATTTCTTGTTTGGAAAGTGCAATATGGCACTGAACTAAAGCAGATTTAGTTCTATCTACCAGACATTTCCCCTCCAAGGAGAAATGTATATAAAGGGAAAGTAGAGCAACTGACCCTTGAAAATATTCTTTGATAAGAAACTTTATTAATTATCTGACCTTGTCTACCTGTTTCTCAGAAGGAAAACTCCAATGCAGCAAGGTTCAATCCTGCATCCTATGCTATTTAGCTTAAATATGAAATCAATGGGCAGATCATGCAGAAACATCAAAACACTACTGTAATTTAATTCTGCTCAGGCCAACACCAGAAAAAAATGACTGTCAGTGCAGATCTTCTAAGTAATGTGTAACACAAAATCCTCATTGACAATTTGATCCAGTTTGTTTCTGACACTTAAGTTTCTTCAAAATGCCTTGACTATCTGGTTTTAAATATTATTCATGTTTTCTTCTTTTGAATGTTTTTCTGTGGGTTCCCCCCCCCCATATTTATCATGATTGAGAAAGGATATAAATTTTGTTAAATAAATTGACAACATACTATTAAATTGTGTCCTATTTTAAAAATAAATTAAAAGGATTAGATAAGAAATTAGGCATTCAGAATAAATATTATATAAAAATCTGAAGGCTGGCAACAATTGCTTTCCAACACAAAAGAAATGTGTACATAATTTCTCCTACAGAATACCAAAAATATATCTTTGTTTTTTATTCTCATTAAACAAATTAATAAGTAACAGTAATCATCCCTCAGAAGTATGAAATCTGTTCTTCTGTGTAGCACATATAACATAACTAAAGCCATAGTTTAGTAGATCATTAAAAATTACACCAATAGGGATTATTGTAATGCCAAATCATAACAGTCCAATGGTCAATTCTTTGGTGCTTAACTCACATTATATAAAAATTCTAAATGTTTCCATCACAATCTCAAATGTAACATTTATTCTTTTAACTTAAAGTGCATGCCTTTCATACATTTCTTTGGGACAGTAGCTATAATCAGTGGTATCACTGAAATTGGGACAAAGAATACCCACCATTAGGTCTTGGAATGCAGGCAAGGAAAGCATTCTGACCTCATTTGAAACATCTTTTTCTTTTGCTGTTTTAAATCATTACTGAGGGGAAACAACTTTGGTCCCTAGTGCTGATAACCTCAATATTAGGAGTGAAAGGCAGGATTTGCCAATTCCCAACTGGAAGGATACAGGGCCACATCGTTTGGCCATTTTCAGGCTTTAGTAAATTTGCATTACTAAATGTACAGTTTACTTGTAAAGAGCATAGGAAATGGATGTGAAGGACAGGAGGAACAGTCACTACCAAAAAACTAGATTGATTGACAGACGACTGAGTCTGGCCAAAAAACTAATTTGAAAAAAACAAGCCCTCCTATTCACAATAAGATAAAGTGAAGGAGGGTGGCAACACATTCAAGACTTGCAAGATTCTGTAACTATAACTGTTACCCATAGCATTGCATCTTTTGTTTCTTTTCCATTTTGGGTGTAATTCATGTTTGAAACTTCATTCAAATGCTGGTTCAGTTATATTTTTGACATGACCTATATTTATATAGGTCTGTATTCCACCACTTGACAGCCAAGCCTCCAGTTCAAACAGAATTAATTTTATCTCTTAGGAAATGCTACACTAATAAAGGGATATTCATTTCTGAAATTTAAATGTAATAAAATATTAATAATAATGAGGGGGGAGTTACTGTGCAGCAGCATGAAGCAAAAAGAAATTAAGATTAGTGAAAGTGAGCTGGTGAACTATGAGTAGATGAGAAGATGGAAGCATTAGTATGTTAGCTTATTGGAGAAGGAAGAACTCAGTTGAAGATAAAATGGAAGGGAAGAAAGACAAAATGAGTTTATACTGTATGCAACAAAGGAAAATCTAGGTGGGAAGTAGTTAAATGTGACCATGGAATGTTGGAGATGCCAGATAGTAGAAGACACTGATGGCATCCAAGGAGTGAGTAGAACAATGAAAGTGGTCTGAAAGAGAGACAACTGGAAAAATGGGGTGGATGTTCCAGAGCATTACAGGCAACAGAAGCAGACTCTTATCTTTTTGGAAGTGTTGCTACCTGTTCAAGCCTCGTATTTGGCTTGGTTGGGTATATCCATAAGGACTATTATGTGAGGCTATTTGATTGCCTTCACCTTTGAACAAGGAGAAAACATATAGGAAATGACCATGACTTCAACTATTCCATGAGGACCACTGGCTAGTTTTGGAAAAGTGGTAGATAGAATTGGTCTTATGGAAGGTTATTTGGAAAAACAATCTATTTGAGGTGAGGATAAGGGAGGATAAAGGAAAAGTTAATAAAAGTGGAGTATATGGGTTGGATCTGTTGATAAGGATATATGCTCTTCTCCAGTTGCAAGACAGAGAATAATCAGAGTAGGAGTCAGAAGTCAAGGATGATATTTTCCACCAATTATGGATACAAATGGAGTCTTCATGGGGAGAGTGGAAATATAATTGATCTTGGTTGGGATCATGGTAATTAGAGGACATTTAGATGGGATTTCTGCAACTAGTAGTAGCAACCCAGACAAGGGA
This sequence comes from Laticauda laticaudata, assembly GCA_004320025.1. Taxonomy (NCBI): domain Eukaryota; kingdom Metazoa; phylum Chordata; class Lepidosauria; order Squamata; family Elapidae; genus Laticauda; species Laticauda laticaudata. Next base: position 15,041 of record BHFT01040418.1, read on the forward strand.
AGCCAAATGATGGAGAAAGTACATGGGATTATTGATGTGTGAAAAGTGTAGAACATTTGAGTGTGTGACTGGTATCATTAAAAATTAAGATAAGACAGTGATGGCTGAGAATCTCTTCTCAGCAAGCAGGACCAGATCTTGAGAACAATAAAATTGGAGGAGGATATAGAGGAAGGAGTGAAGAATATGATAGTATTGAGAGAAAGAGCTATGGCAAGAGGCAATGTGAATATTTCTTGAACAGAAAAAAAGAAACATCATATTTTATGCTAGATACCTGAATATTTTGCCATCAATTTTTCTCAGCTGTGAAAGTGCAGAGAATACTAACCACAGTCCTGGGACAACAGGTTGTTCAAGAAGGGGAAATTAATCCTCTTCAGCTCATCCAGCTTTTCCTTCAGCTTTCTAACCTGGCTGTCAGAGCGGCTGATCTTTTGCCTCAGCTGCTTCAGCTCTCCATTCTTCTTTTCGACTTGTTCTCTCAAACAACACACCTGACTTTTACTTTGCCTAGAGGAGAAACAGTAGGAATGAAGGGAATCAATGAGCTTGCATGCTCCTGAAGCAGACATAATGACCTCATTGATTGACATGGGGTTGGCATCAGTCTCTCCCTTCTGACCTACTACAGCTTCTGTGGCTGGTTTAGGGGTCAGATCTGCAGGGGATGCAGACATGCTTTGGGAAGATTTCTGGGGGATAGCAGTAAGAGAAGAAGTAGAGGAGGCTTCTCTAAACCTTGTGTCCTGCTCCATAGGGTTGTTACCAGAGTTTGATTCCACACTTCTCCTTAACCTTTTTCTTTCTAGTGGTTCCTTTGGAAATGATGATTTTTCTCTAGTATGCTTGGAGAAAAAGCTGTAAGAATGAAGGGATCCAATAAATTTACATGCACCTGACACCGGAGGTGTGAAGTCATCCTCTGATATACCATTTTTATCAATTTTGAAACTTCCTGGATGGATAACCACTTCAGAATGGTCCTCAATAGAATGGTTTTCTGGCTTATGCTGAGTAACTTTTGTAACTAAGTTATCTGCTAACATCCTTCGTAGAGAACCTTCAAGTTGGACCTGAAAATTCTCCCCCTGCTCATTCACTGACCCAATTTCAGCTTGAAGAGTCATGTTCTCCATATTATTAGTTCCTTCCACAAGCAAGTCTTGGCCAGATGATAAGGTTTCTTCAACTACCTCCCCACTTCCTTCATTTGATTGATTGCCATTTCTTTGTAGAGTCTGGGTTATTATTTTTCTCTTTCTTTTGAGATAGCCCCTGCTGTTGCCCCTTGGTTCAGAAATATGGAATATAGATGGGATGGCGGTAGGTTTCAGTAACCGATGCTGGTCTTCCAGTCGTTTTGAAAAACTGTCTTTAGTGAAGTGTTCACTGCAGAGAAAAGAATATTTGGTGGGAATCCAATTGTCCCGTTGCACTGCTTTCAACCACTGGATTAGTCGCTTTGAATCCTTTAATGGAAACCTTCAAAGAAGCATAAAAGCAGAAAGTTACTACATATATTTCTTTTTTTTTCTTTCTTGGAATTATGAAAATACATACAGGTGAAATTCAAAAAGTTACAATATTGTGCAAAAGTTCATTTATTTCAGTAATGCAACTTAAAAGGTAAAACTAATATATGAGATAGGCTCATTACATGCAAAGCAAGATACTTCAAGCCGTGATGTGCCATAATTGAGATGATTATGGTTTACAGCTCATGAAAACCCCAAATCCACAATCTCAGAAAATTAGGAATATTGTGAAAAAGTTCATATTCTAGGCTCAGTCTCCCACTCTAATCAGCTAATTAAGCCATAAACTGCAAAGGGTTTCCTGAGCCTTTAAATTGGTCCTTCAGTCTGGTTCAGTAGGAAGCAAATCATGGGAAAGACTGCTGACCTGACTGACAGTTGTGCAGAAAACCATTATTGTCACCTCCATAAGGAGGGAAAGCCTCAAAAGGTAATTGCAAAAGAAGTTGAATGTTCCCAAAAGTGCTTTATCAAAGCCATAAATAGAAAATTATTTGGAAGGGAAATGTAATGGAAGAAAAAGGTGCACAATCACTAGGATGACTGCAGGCCTGGGAGGATTGTCAGGAAAAGGCCATTCAAAAGTATTTGAGACTTTTTACCAAGGAGTTGGGACTGAGGCTGGAGTCAGTGCATCAAGAGGCCACCACACAGAGACAGATCCTGGACAATTGGCTTCAAATGTCGTTATTCCTCGTCAGCCACTTCCTGAACAACAAATAACGTCAGAAGCGTCTTACTTGGGGGAAAGAAAAACAAACTGGTCTGTTGCTCAGTGGTCCCAAAAGTCCTCTTTTTCTGATGAGAGCAAACTTTGTATTCTCATTTTGGAAACCAAGGACCACGTTCTGGAGGAAGAATGGAGAGGCACACACTGCAAGATGCTTGAAGTCCAGTGTGAAGTTTCCACCAGTCTGTGTTTGATTTGGGGGAGCCATGTCATCTGCTGGTTTTTGGTCCACTGTGCTTCATTTAAGTCCGGTCAACGCAGCCGTCTAGCAGGAGATTTTGGAGCACTTTGCTTCCTTCCGCAGCGAGCTTTATTGGGATGCTGACTTCAATTTTCCAGCAGAACTTGGCACCTGCCACACTGCCAAAAGTACCAAAACCTGGTTCAATGACGTGGGATTACTTGCTTGATTGGCCAGCAAACCCGCCTGACCTGAACACCATAGAGAATCTATGGGGCCATTGCTAAGAGAAAGATGAGAGAATGAGACAAACAATGCAAAGAGCTGAAGGCCGCTATTGAAGCATCCTGGTCTTCCATAAACATCTCAGCAGTGCCACAGGCTGATAGCTTCCATGCCACGCCCGCATTGAGGCAGAATTGCTGCAAAAGGGGTCCAACCAAGTACTGAGTATATATGCATGCTTATACTTTTCAGAGGGTCCGATATTGTTCTGTGTACATCCTTCTTTTTATTGATTTGCATGTATTATTCTTTTTTCTGAGATTGTGGATTTGGGGTTTTCATGAGCTGTAAGCCATAATTCATCACAATTATGGCAATCATGGCTTGAACTATTCTTGCTTTGCATGTAATGAGTCGATCTCATATATTAGTTTCACCTTTTAAGTTGCATTACTGAAATAAATGAACTTTTGCACGGTATTCTAATTTTTTGAGTTTCACCTGTAGATAAAACTAAATAAACCTCAATCTTCTGAAAAAGTTAGATATAAGATATAGGCATAAGTAGCATTCATTATATTTTTAAAACCAGTATTTTATAAAGATGCTGAGCTGTTTTAGATTTTGACATATTCAATAGCTATTTTTATGAAACAATCATTTCCAAAAAGCAGTTCAACAATTAGATTTTAAAAGATTATGTCATCTTTATCTTTTAAAAGATAAGGTCATCCAAACATTCATCCCAAATGAATTTATGCCCCAAAGGTTCTCAGTCAATTAACTGCATATGATCAAACTACAAACTAAAAATGACAAAGAATTGGATGAGATAGCTAATACAGAAAGACATAATTAAAAATTCAGAATGGTTTTGATAAGTTAGAAAAGCAGGCTATGAAAATATAATTAAATTGAATAGAATCAAACACAACGTTCTCTTCAGAAACTACAATCAAATATTCAAACAAAAGATTGAGGATACTTGACTTGGTTATATGTAAGAAATTCCTAGAATGCTCTAAACTAGCTATGAGTCATCAAGGAGACACCAAAAATTTTAGATTACAACAAAAAGAGTAGCTCCAAATCATGGGACTATAGCTTCCCTTTATTTTGAGTGGTTACAACCCCACTTCAAGTATTGTGTTCAATTCTGGATATCATACTTAAAGAAATATTCAGAGAAACTGGAACACATTCAGAGAAGATCAATGATAACTATCAAGGTACTAGAAATCACAATCTAAAAGATAGATAGAAATAATTGGGTCCATTTAGTTTTTAAAGAAACAGAAAATATGAAAGCACTATTAGGAGGGCGGAGCTGGCTTTGGGACGATATAGCATGCGATCTTGGAGGTCTGAAATTGCTGCTGATATCTTTGCTCCTGGACGGCCCAAGTGGATCTAAACCGTCCCAAAGAGACGGTGAATGTAAAGAGTGCATCCTGTCGATTCCAGGGATACCGCAAAGTCCCTGGTAGATCCAGCAGAAGCTTTTTTTGCCAGCGGCAAAGAGGCAGCCATTAAAGCTGGGACAGCTGGGAGCTGGGACAGCTCTGAAACGAAAGAGAATGGAAGGAGAGAGTGTGCCAGAGAATGGAAGGAGAGAGTGTGCCGGTTTGGTGAGAACTTTTTCTTTAAGATTTGAAAGGACACCCTAAGGAAAAGAAAGTATGTAAAAGTTTTGACAGAAGTGATTAAGCAGCGATTTTAAACAGGAAT
>BHFT01040419.1:0-7500 GCA_004320025.1 Laticauda laticaudata
GAACTGGTGGGATCATAAGCCTGAAAAAGTGGTCGAAAATGAGCATGCAAAACTACTGTGGGACTTCTGAATACAGATTGACAAAGTTCTGGAACACAATACCCCAAATATCACAATTGTGGAGAAGAAAAAAGTGTGAATCATCGACATTGCCATACCAGGTGATAGCAGAATCGATGAGAGACAACTTGAAAAAGTCACCAGATATCAGGACTTGAGAATCGAACTGTAGAGACTCTGGCATAAACCAGTGCAGGTGGTTCCAGTGGTACTCGGCACACTGGATGCTGTGTCTAAAGACCTAGGCAAGCACTTTAAAACAATTGGCACTGACAAGATCACCATTGGTCAGCTGCAGAAGGCCACCTTACTGAGATCTGCTCGCATAATCCGCTGATACATCATGCAGTCGTAAACGCTTGGGAAGTGTTTGACTAGTGATTTGTGATATGAAACTCAGCATGGTATCTCATCTGCTGTGTATACTGTCATTTTTGTGTAGCATAACAACAACAACAACAACAACAATAATAATAATAATCATCATCATCTAGTCTAAAACCTATCTAAAACATCTAGTAAGTTAAATAGTTTAAAAATGCCACCATATACATAGGACTAAATCACAAATGCACTGTTTGATTCAAGACAATTACTGCCTCGGAAAAGAAACTGTTTCTCAGTTAGTCCTTATTTTAAGATACCTATAACATCTCCTTGATGGTAACAATTCGAAATATGAATGACCAGGATGAGAACGGTCTGTGGAGATTTTTAGTGGTCTAGAGAGGAGTCTGGTCTTCGCAGTCTCTTTCAAAGAAGAAAGAGAGCAACTGATTATTTTTTGTGCTGTGTTTATAACTCTCTGGAGCATCTTCTTATCCACTGCAGAGCATCCAGCATACTACACCATAAAAAGTAACCAGCAACTTCTCATCCAGACCACTCTTTTTCAGCAGCCTCAGAAAGTGCAGGTGCACCTTCAATTATTATTAATGGGCACCTGCAGAAATGCAAACTTCTAGAAATTCCTAGTAAATCTAAAACACTTACAGCTGTTGATGCACCACCTACAACATGCCTCCATCAAGTCTAAATGAATCCTAACAGGGACATGGTTGTTCCTTGCTTCTGTCTTGACAAGGCTGGAGAAAGTGATTCAATCTGTGGCCATAAGCTAAGAACCCAATTGCAGAGCTGAGAACTCTTGAAACACGACTAACCTAAACAGCCAAAGTTTGTGTCACTCTGGAAACATATTTGTAGGTTGGGTTTGATTTTTAAATGCAACATCTGTAATTTAATTGTATATATTCCAAATACTCAAAAATAGACATTTCTGAGCTGGAATGATTGGTATCAAAACAGTTTTCACATTTTGTTTATTATATTTATTTTTCACATTTCTGACCTGCCCCTCTTTCTCAAGGAGACATATCTCTTGCCTTACTATCTATAAGGCTGCTTCTATTTTTTTTTGTTTGCCTGGCTTGTGGTGTGGAGATCTTTCTATTTGAGAGTGCAGGCTTCCAAATGATTGACAGTTCTGTGGAATCATTTTCTTCTATTCGTGCTTTCAGGTCTTTTTTCAATCTCTAATGCTTCTCTGATGATTCTGTGGCTGGGAGTTTCTCTATGTGGCAGGGTTTCCTGGGCCATTTGTTGATACTATGACCTGTGGCTTGTCCCATGTGTTGGACTGTGAGGAGGCTGTGTTCTAGCTTTTCCTACTGCTTTTTTGTGTTCATGGCCAGGCGGGTACCTTATTCTTCGATTGGTCTGCCCAATGTATGTAGCAGGCAGATGCACAGGGACTTCGATATGCCTTGGTTTTCCAGGTCAGTTTATCTTTGGGCGTTTCTAAGGATAGCTGCTATTTTTTTGTCTGTTTTGAAGGGCAGTCTTTATTGGACAAAAATCAGTAAGCATACCTACATAGGCATCACATGAACAGTATATACTGTATATATTATAGATCTTTGGTATCGGGTTTTCTCCCGCGTCGAATTCGGAAGTATCCTAGGCAAACGTTTCGATGAAGTCTCATTCATCATCTTCAGGCGCTTGTTTCTTCAGCTCTGTGCTTCTCAGAGTAATGTGAGCTTGCAGCTGCTTCTTCCTTTTACAACTGCTATTGGGGGTGTGACTTGATTCGGGTGGGGTTTGGCTGGTTCTGATTGGTAGCGCCGGGTTGGCTGTGTTCTGATTGGTGGGGGGTGGCTCTGCTTAGGTGGGGGCCTGGTTGTGCTTCAGGTTATCTTAGTTGCTGGGATTTAGCTTGCGTGAGCTCGTTGACTCTTGTTGTTTAGGGCTTGTGCTTCGTGGTCGTGCCAACATCTTCATGGTGTAGGTGTCAGTTCGCTTCTTGTATGGGTCAGAGGGGTCTTGAGCGTGTAGTGGTGCAGCTGCCAGTATGGCTTTCTGGTTCGTGGTATGTACGTCTCCTCTTACTGGTGTGGGCTGTGAGTCTTTCTTTTCTGCGGGAAGTGTGGTGGTAGCATCTTGACTGTGGCAACTTAGTGGCGCTGATGGCTCTTCGGCATGTCATTCTTCATATTAGGTACCGTTTATTAATGAGGGCAGGTTTCCCAAATGGGAGGATACCTCCGCAATCAACCATTTGGAAATTTGACTGGATAATACCCGCAAGGGAAGCTAAACAGCACAAAATGTAAGTACCCGCGAGAGCTATAAAAAACACACACACAACACACACAACACAACCACAACACCAACAACACACCACACACACACCACACACACCACACACAACACACACACACACACACACACCAACTACTATAACTACATAATAACTACTAATATACATATAGTAATAATATATATACTATATAATATATATATATATATATATGTTGCTGTTAGCTTCCTTCGGGTATTCTTCATCCACGTCAATTGTAGGTCTGTTAAGATGTAGCAACGTATTCAGCAGAATCTCACCTGCCTCATTCAGCTCTGTGTAGATGTTGTGTCTCACAGCTTTTGGTTTCAAATTCGAGGCTGGCCTATTCTGATTGCGCTGTAGTTGGTCTTGTGTGAAAGGACGCTGCTATCCATTAGGAAACACACCACCAAAACAAACCAGGCCAAAACACGCTGAGCACAAACAGACTCCCTCTGCATGCCTCCAACTCGAACACACCCCCCTCCGGCACCCAGGTGAAAAACCTGACTTCTAATGGAGAGCAGCCATCCTTTCACACGAAGCAAGCTGCACTGGGAAAGCCTCCAACACAGGAACAGTGTTGCCAGACAATCAAAGCCACAAAACAAACAGAAGAAAAAGAAACACCATCAATCAAACTCCAAGTTCCAGTGAAACAAAGACCAAAACTCCCAGCCAATCAGAATAGCCAAGCCTCGAATTTGAAACCAAAAAGTGTGAGACCCACATCCATACAGAAGCCTGTGATGCGCACGATGAGATTCTGCTGAAACTGTTTGCTACAACTTTCAAAGCACTACAATGACGTGGGATAATACCCGAAAGAAGTGTGAACAGCGCACACACACACACACACACAACACACACAACATATATATATGTTTTTTAAGTTTTCGCGGCGTACTTACATTGTATTTGCTGTTTCAGCTTCCTCGGGTATTATCCCACTTCATTGTAGTTGTGCGTTAAAGTGTAGCCAACGCGGGGGGATACAATACAGAACCTGATGATGGCAGATGGGATTCGGACCGAAACGTTGCTACAACTTTAAAAGCACAACTACAATGACGTGGGATAATACCCGAAGGAAGCTGAACAAAAAACCCCTCTCCAAACTCTTTGTCAACCATAAAAGCCAATTTATGTTTCTTCCACACTATTCCAATGGTTGTCTGAATGAAATCTCTTTCTTATTGCCTTTTGATGTTCTTCATTCACACTAACCCAGGAGTAGATAGCATTGAATTTATAATTTTTGAATAGATATGTGTATCATTTCATGACAGACAGAAAAAAAACAGGGATAATTGAGAAAGTTTGAAAATCCGTTCTTGTTTTTCAGGCACCAATAAAAAGAAGTGAGGAAGTAACACATGAAAAGTTCATCATCAAGAACTGTCCTGAACAACTCATTACAGTAGCTTAGAACACAGTGCTCCTTTTCAAATCGCTGTTATTTCCACACCCATCCAGAAGAATGGGAATAAATACTGTATTTTGCAAGGAAGATAATGTGAAACATGTGATCAATTTTCAGTGCAAAGTTCTATAGATAAACATTGACCAGGAAGATAGATAGATAGATAGATAGATAGATAGATAGATAGATAGATAGATAGATAGATAGATAGACAGACAGACACATACACACACACATGCGCATGCACACACACACACACACATTTATATTTTCTGGGCACCCATGTGTTTTCATTCAACCACTAAGAGAGTGAAAGAAAGTATGTTTTTTGAGAATAAAACCACACCTACCGGCATGAAATTTACATGAGTTGCACACAAGTTTTCTGTGGAGAAATTTAAAGGATACTTAAAGGATACCTCAAACATACACTTTTGAAGCCAGTCTAGTTTTATAACAAAGCAACTTGACTTGGACCAGTCAGACTCTAGTTGGACTCTTCACTTGACTATAGAGCCTACTGACTAATTTTGAACCTGTCACTGTCTCCTACCTGATGTTGCCTCGTTGGGTTTTGGTTATGGGGATAAAATAAATCTAACACCCCTATGTATGCTGCCAGTTTGCAAAGTGAAATATACATATACAACCAGCCAACCATCAACCTAACTTAAATAGTTAGGTAATTTAAGGTATTATGTAAACCACGCTATTTAAATAGTTAAATAGCGTGGTTTACATAATATTGGATTAAAGAGATCTATATTGTACAGGTGGCAGATATGATGGTTGTGTATTTTACCTTACTCACATGCAGTAAATTTTGGAATGGACGGGCATTCTATATATATCATCATCATCATGATCATTATCAAACCCATAAATATTAATGTAACATCAGCTACACTGATCTCGTTGCTTCCTTCAGAAGTCAAGGTAAACTGTTTGTAAAAGCACAGGAGCCATTCCTGGGAAATGGAGTGCCATTAAATCCAGCCCTGGACACTTGTCCTGAAGTACTGTTCGTTACTGAAGTACTTAAAAGCAACACTGACTGGAAAGAGAAGAGATAGGTTGGCATTCTACCTTTTGTTCCTGAATGAGCATACATTCAAAGTTGGATGAGATCAATAAGAGTCAAGGCTTCCATTAACTGTCTCTTATGAGAGAAGTCCTACTTTACTTTTTGAGATGACAGAGTCTAACATTTCAGATTTCCTAAGTAAAAGAGAGTTTTATGTAAACGGTTTTACTCCTTTGATTCCTGGGTGGAATTTACATTAATGCTAATGGAAACTGTGCACACATATGGAGAAAAATAGACCACATGGTGATAATGACTTGCATTTATATTAAGGCTTCTGTCTCAAATCACTTTCAAACTGTTCGGCTGTTAATCTGTTTGGAAAGTCCATTTGTCAGATATTTGATACCACAGTCTATCTTTTAAATACTCCTGACCTTAATTCTTTAAATAACTGTTTTCACCGGTTATGGTAAGGGAACCATTTCACATATGGAAGTCTCATAATGTGTTTTTGGGAAAAGAAGACTTTGCAGCCAATCACATCTCTGCTTTCAGAACCCTCCTCCTGATTTGAAGTAAATGCATCTCGGATACAGTTAGTCTGGGGCATTGTTGGGAAATAAAACATTAAAAAATAAATAAAATGTGCAGCATTTTAATTTGAGAAAGTCAAAAGCCTTGTGAATAATTTAAAATGCTGGCTTATTGATTACACCAGCAACTTGTCAAAATGCTGGAGCAGCTGGAAAGTTAAATGACCAGTTCAAAGAAGAGACCCAAGCACTGCACAATGGGGTGAGCTCCTGTTAGTTGCCCCAGCTCTTGTCCACCCAGCAGTTGGAAAGCATGAAAATGCAAGTAGATAAATAGTACTACTTTGGTGGGAAAATAACAGCATTCCATGCATCTCAATGTATCTTCATGTTGGCCATATGACCATTTAGACAATGCTGTCTAAATCAGCAAAGAAATGGAGATGAGATGGTCCCCTCCAGTCAGACATGACTGGAAAGGGAAAACCTTTTAACCTCTTTAAGTTCAAACATGTTAACTTTCCATCTAATATTTCTATTTCTAGATCTATAAAGATCTGCTAAAGTTGGTAATATGGGAAAGGCCCTAAAAACGATGCCAGTTCAGTAACTAATGTTGCACCTACATACCAGCAGACAAGTTTAAGTTCATCTAATGTTCAGTATAATAACTGTATGTGACAATGCAGGTAGTCCTCAACTTACTGTACAATCATAATGAAGCCTGTCAATCACAGTCATAAGTCGTGATGGTTGTAAAGCAGATCACCACGTGACCAGACCCATTTGTGTGTATGTGTATATGAGTGTGTGTGTGTTTGCTAATTGGAACTTTGGAATGAGGTTGTGAATAGTTCTCTGGGAGATCTATTGTAACTTCAGTTGTAAATTGAAGACTGCCCTTAAGCTTTGATCATATATTTTGAACTTTCACCATAATAAGAAAAAGTAAAAGATAGAGATTTAATATATTTATTCTTTTTCTCACTGTCATTTTTTATTCTTTTGCTTCTATTTCCACTTCACTTGTTATATTTATATTTTGAAAAAAAATAGATTTTTTTAAAAATAAAACTCCCAGAACTTTTTCAATTTTCAAATGAGACCCACACATTTCATGAGATATTGTCTTCTGTTCTTTTTAGTCATTTCTTTTCCTTAAGGGGATTTCATTATTACATTCGCCACTCTGCCAGTTAGTATAATTTTAATTTGTCATGAGGCACCACTTCGCTTTTTAACATAAAGAATTCAATGTGCTTGATGGAGCAGTACTTCATGGAAAGTTAGTTCCTCCACAGCAACAACTGTTTAGAAAAGAGGAGTTTATTAATTTATCAGAGCCTTATGTTCAATTTCAGATTCTTTTTTAGCTTAGGAACTAACAATCAACTGCACCTGTTACCAATTAAAGTATTAATAGCACATCAATCAGAGAAAAAAAAATAACTGCAAAAGGAGATTACAACAGCTCTGTACACATGTCAAGGGGGGGGGTTGTTATTCTTTATCCTCAAAGAAATTAAATCCATAAACTATCCATGACCAATTCCAGACCAAGCGCTTTTGTGCTATGAAGTTTGCAGTAGTTTAACACCTGAGCCTTGGAGCATCAAGTATTCTGCTTGTGGAGGTATGAGTGGTATGAGTGTATGAGAGGTATGAGTGAAGGAATGAGATGTCCTGCATTGAAAACATAATAATGCTGTTTTAAACATAGCTGCCAGCAGGACATCTAAAGGCTGTTACAAAGCTGGACAAAAGTTAATTACTAGGTTTACAAAATGCATAAAAGCACCATTTGATGGGAACTGGTTGTTACTCACTTCTTATA
>BHFT01040419.1:10000-33214 GCA_004320025.1 Laticauda laticaudata
AACTTCTAAATCCCTGAGGAACCAATAGGTTCACCTTAATTTTTTGTTTTGGATAATTTTGAGATATGATAGAAATTTTTTAAAAAAATTGCTAGTGGAGAAAACATTGTGGCCTAATGCTAAGTCATTAAAAAAGGCTGCTGAAACAAAGAAAAATGGACACAATAACACTCTTTTCGAAGCCTGCTTCTAAATGGGCTCATTGCTGATTTTATGATGGGACACAGTTTGCCTTTATGATTTGCATGGATAATGAAGCAATTAGCAGCCATCATATATAAAACATGCAAGTTTGCCATTAGACACCAAACACATCATTAGGTGTACTCTGTGAAGGCACAAGTAACTTGCTAATTCTATATGCTGCTCCTAGAGATTTGCTAAAAGCCCAGTTGATAAATTCAACATCATATTAGTAGACAAGGCAGAGCGTACTGTGATGAAAAATTCTAGCTGGCTGGCAGTCAGCTGCAATCCCCACTCACTAACTGCTAGTAAACCTCTTTTTTGTGGGAGAATTATTAACACTGAAAATGGTTACTTGCAGAGTATTGCAACAAAGCAACAGTTATTTGGGATTGGCTGTGCAAATAATGGCAACTAGACAAAACAAAAGAGGATGCTCCAGTTTAACAAGAAGAAAATGGAACATAAAGGATTTGCTTAATTAAAATGGAACAAAACATTGTGGAAAGTTTTTCTTCTTAGACAAGATTATAGTCAAGGTGGGTTGGCCATGAATAATCCAGGTGTTGCTTTTTTATTTTTATGTTTTTGTTGAAGAATGGATGTGTTTAAACACGCAATTGCATTTAAATGCTTTTTTTTCCCTTCTGGCAGAGAAAATGCCACTCCAATTTTCAAGAGACACAAAATAGTTTGTTCACAAGACAGAGAGAGAGAGAATGCAAGAACGAAGTATTCATATACATTACATAGGCCTGAAAATGACCTTTTCTAAAGTATTGTGAAAAATCACACAGGCAAAATCTGGGGGGAAATATTGGGGAAGGGGCGCTGTTTCGAGTTCCATATAATACAATTGCAGGAACCACAGTGATAAAGCATACTGCTTTTGAACAATAGGTGAAATATGATATATAACATTTGCTCCTTCAATGATAAGTAAAGACACTTCAAAAGAAAAATTTACCCTTCCTTATAGCGAGTTGGACTTTCTACATTTCTTTGTGCTCAACCTGCTGATAGGAAATACTCAACAGATTTTACATTTATTATGAGATTCAAATATAATTGAAAACATAGTCCCCAATTCTCTTGATGAGGGGTAAAAAAATAACTGTTTCCTTCCAAGCAAACTTCCTGATATCACAATCACTTTTGGAGGGCCCATTGTCCAAGATATTGTAAATGATAAACAGAAAAGGGTCTTTTTGGTTGCAGCATTCTACTTTCAGAATACTTTTCCAGTTAAAAGATGCCATATAGATTTTTAAACAATTATATTTCCAGGTCATTCAACTCAAGTTTATATCAGATCTTTGGTTCAAGGCAACCTGATAATTTATTTTTGCAATTATGCTTGTTTTTGAAAAGTGGAATATTGATCTGTAAAAATAAATCAACACAGACATATAAGGGAAAAACACCCAAAGGAAAAAAAATAATGTAGCTAAAATAAAATATACTTCTAAATGCTCACAGTCTTTTTTCAACTTATTGAAAGTCTTCATATGTTTCTGTTGATCATTTCCTGTGAACTAGTTGAGCACTAAGAAATATAGAAAAAACACAGCTTGGTGTACAGAAGAGCAAACCTTTTCTTTTGAAATGTCATTAGTTACCTTGGAAGGGAAAAAATGTGATATATTGTATTGTGAATATTGTTTTAAGGCAATATGCACTATCATTGTGGTTCCGGAAACTGCATTATATGGAACTCCTTTTCATCTCATGGAAAACTGAGGATAATTATAAGTCATAGAACAGATAGTAAGCTGAAGCAGAGTCTCTTCCATTCTTATCTGCATTCTTTAGAATGACTGGAAAGTAAAACTTCCATGTGCATAGTTCTATACACAGAGGCAGGGGTGGGCTTCAAAAAATTTAGCAATGGGTTCTCTGCCCAGTTGTTGGGTGGGCATGGCCATGGTGTGTGTGGCCTAGTCGGCCTCCTGCACCATGGTGGTGGTGGGGTGTTTTTGTCCTCCCTAGGCTATGGAGGCTTTCTCAATCCTGTGGGAGGGCGAAAATGGCCTCCCTGGGCTCTATAGGCTCTTTGGAAGCCAGTAACGGGCCCGTTTCCAGCCTTCCCAACCTTCTGGGAGGCCCATTTTTCAGCTCCCTGAGCCTCTGCACACAGCCTGCACTTACCTGCATCCAAAACGGGCCATGTGGGGACTTCTGGGAGGGGCAGGGCAGGGTGGGCAAGGCCAGCCAGGAGTGAGATTTGGGAGTTCGCCAAACTGTGCAGAATCTTAGCTAGAGAATCTCCCGAATGCCTGCAAACAGGCCCAGCAGCCCAACTCAGCACAGAGGGTTCTTCCAATGTGACTGAGAAACCAGTGTTCTGGATCATTTGATAAACATCCTTTGCACTGATAGGGGAATTTTCTCCTTATGGAATGGATGGAGATCCATTAAGTCCAACTTTAATGTCAGACAGCATCTAGACAGCAATATCTTCACCTTCAAGAACATTCATTTGCTAGGATTTTACACAAGCTCTATTTTAGGGTAGGAAAGAAAGTCTCCTAATTTAAGGAGAAAATTATAGTTGTTTTTTGTTTTCAATATTGCTTGCTTATTTATTTAGTTTATTTTACAGCAAGAATACCTAAGATAAATTAAATAAATTACTTAATAAATAAATTAATAAATAAATTGATAAGCAAACAATCTAAAATCTAAATAATACCTTAATCCTTCCTCTCCCCAAAAGAGGAAGACAAAAAATTCTAAACTGTGATTTTTTAATTTTTTACTATAAATTTAAATTGATTTAATAGATAATATTGCCTCTAATTGACCCTGTGAGTATGTTTTCCACAACCTGTATCATAATGAATTTTATATCCATATGTAGCAAAAGCCAATTTCATGTAGTGGTTAAAAGTATAGGGCTAGATAATGACAGATTATGAGGTGTACTCCTGCCTTTGGTATGAAACCAGCTGTATTATTTTTTGTCATTTACTGAATCACAGCCTTAGGAAGGAGACAATGGTGAATGACTTCCAAAGAAACTGCCCAGAAAACCTCAGAAACAGTTGCTCGGAGTCTACACTGACTTGAAAATACCCACAATTGTGTATGGTAGTTTGGCAACAGTTAATACAACTTAATTCAGGGGTGTCCAACTCACGTCATGATGATGGCATCATGTGACTTATCAGAACTTTTTTGTCCATTGCTAAACCAGGTTGTGGGTGTGGACAGCACATGACACATCCAGCCCCTGGGCCAGAAGTTTGACAGAGCTGACTTAATTGGTTTTCCAGCTCTTTCAACTGAACCATTCTACATTTATATATTATACCTCAACAGAGGTATTTTCGACTTAGCATATTGTTTCACATATGTTATTTTAATAATTCTTGAAAACTTAAAACAGATGATGGTGATGATGATAACTGTTACTACTATCATTATTACCACGACCACAATCCTCCTCCACTCTTTCATTGAACGAGAATAAGATTAAAGGGCTAGACAAGAGAAAGTGTGCAAGATGCACCCTTTGGAATGCTGTCTTCCAAATTTGTTTTGACCAGGCATGTTGTGTGACAGATTGTTTCACCTCCACCCACTTTTTTAAAATCAAACATATTTCTTCCAAAATATTCTGAAGCACTATGGAGCTAATAAACACCCCTCCTGAATCATAACACTGGTTTTCACCCTGATTAGAGTGGGAAAAGAACACATGCAGGATTTTTGTCAATTTGGAATTCTCACTCACAGTTTCCTTTAAAAAAAAATATCTGAAAAGCCAGTCCGATTCTTCATATAATATGTAGTTGGGTCCTAAAATGCCTTAATGAATTTTAAGCTCAGAGTTGTCACACTAATGGCCTACAGTGGCTTTCCAAAGTCTATTTTATCTGTGAGATCTTTCTATATAATTTGGAAGTAATGGAAAGTTTGTCACATGTGGATGCTACAAAATGCACTGAAAGCTTTGGCTATGATTTACCTTCTAGTATAAAGACTTGGAAAGGATTTCAAGGGTCATCTCACACTTTTGACAATCCAGCTGTTAGAGAAAAACACATTACTCTTTCTCCTGCCTCAGTAAAAACACTTCCCCATTTGAGGATAGGAATTCTGGACAAATAAGCCTATTTATTGTTATCTGTACTTATATTCTACAATAAAGAGAATAAAAGATGAATTTAAAGAAATGAAGAACCTTAGCTGGTCAAGAAGAGACCACAGGAATTCTCCTTTGCACACCTCTAGTGTTCTTTTTTTAATTGTATTTTGTTGCAAAGAAAGTTTGGAGCAGGAAGTCATTCATTCCTAGGACTTCTTAGAAGCAGGGACCGAACAGAGTGCTACCCATACTGGTATGCTTAATAAAACAGCTATCCAAAATGATCATCAAGGCTGAGCCTGTAGTCTATTAGACTTTCCTTCTTCCTTTCAAAACAAATACAAACAAGCCCTGTGAAAGGAGCATGCTAAGGGAGAACTAAATTAAAAAGCCAGCCACAATTGCATTAGTGTGAGAGGTTACAACAAATGCAATCATTACTCTAAACAAATCCTAAGTGCATATAATCCACAAAGAACTCTGAAACAATCCTATGTTCCATAGGGATATGCTGTGGTATATAATACAGTGCCATTATAATAAAAAGGAGATGAACAAGAAGAGGAGCTATGAGGCTTATCAGAGAGAGAGAGAGGGAGGGAAGGAGAGAGAGAGAAAGAGAGAGAGAGAGAGAACGAAAAGAAACAAAAACAAAGCAGAGAATAATAGGAAGCCAATAGTCTATTGTTTCTCTGCCAGGCCAAAGGGAACAAAAAATTTAAAAGAGAATATTTCTATTGTGCTCTTGAGTTTGCTCATGCATACGCTGACCAGCATGGAACTTAAATGAAACAAAGCAAATTTGTGTTACAAGTCCAAGGTTTTTGCGTTTGTGTGTGCATATGTTTCTCTGTGTGTGCCTGCCTGAGTGCATGCTTTCATAGAATAGCAGAGCTCATCCCACATATAATGAATTCAACCCAGGAATGTAATTTTACAAATACACTTTTACATTTTGAATGCTGTTATCATAAAAACAAAACACACGCTGTGCGGGTAGTCAGCCTGACTTATAGCGGCTTGGTTCAACTTCGGCAAGATAACCAAGAGTAATGGTTTTCAAGCCAGATTATTAATATAACATGAACTGTAAATGCTTTTGTCGCGCGGCTCAGAGTAAGCTACCAAATCTCATTGGAATATAAAGGAGAAAAGCCATGCCACATTTTGCTTTCTGCCCTACAATACAAGGTTTAGAGCACTGCCACAGATGCTTTCTCCATCCGAGGTATTGGCTAAAGGTCACATTTTGCGTGGACTGGGAATTTGTTCTGCACGCACTACTTGCAAGATTTTGCATGGTGGTGTTCGTAAAAGCTAATAATGGTTGATTATTCATCCAGCTAACGTCCTGTCTATTTCCATTTGGGGAGGGAGGAGGCTAGTATTCTTTCTCCTTTTTCTGATCAGCACTAGCATGTACAATGCCAACATTGGATCTAACCTGCAATCTACGGACACTAAGGAAACAAGGTCCCAACTTTAATAAACCCATCAATGTCTTTCGTACAAGAACGTGACAGCCCTACACCTTAGTTTGAAAGTTTCCTCATAGTAAGTGAATTGACTGTTTTTACTTCAGTTGGCTGATGTTGAAACCACAGGAGAGAAATCTTCGCAAAAAACAGCACCTGTTAATTGCAGCACATTCCATTCTTCTTGATCACGAATAACACTAATTTCTTTACCAGAATCTCTCAAGTATGGACCATGGTATTTGACAGCGTTTAAAAGATTTATTCTGCCTGGTATATTTACAGTAGTCTTCAGGAAGAACAAAAAACCACACAAAACAAACCTAGATCCTAGTTTCTGGGTCATGCTTGTGCATAAATGCTGGGAATATTCAGTATTTGGAATGTTATGAAAACAAAAAGGACAGCAAAAACTTTAAGATGCTTATATTAATACTTTCCTCCATATGACCCTCCCAAATACATTAAATATGTTCATTTTGAATTTTGCCCTTTTAAAGTATGATAGTATGTAGTAAATTAGAAAAAGCTGGAAGGTTGCACTGTTGTTGTCATAAGAACTTAATTTAAATATAGCTTTTTTTAAAAAAAATTGACTTCCGAGTTATAATGTTAATAAATAGATTAAAATTGATATATGCCTTCTTGAAATATTTCTAACGTGTTTGTACTGATCAATTTTAATTAAAAAAACCTCTTTTCTTATTGATGAAAATAATATGACAGATGAATACCCTTGTTATTTTAACAATTTCCTAATGCTGTTTTAAGATTGAATCTAGATTGACTAATCCTGAGAAAATGAATTTAAGTTAATGTTGATTTAAGACTTGCAAATTGAACCAGATCTTCTTAAATCCTAACACTGGATCGAATACAGAAAGTGTATCAAACGTCAGGTCTCACATTGGATTCAAACTTAGGACAGCGTTAGGAAATTATTAAAACAATAAGTCTTGTTGATTTATATTTTTATATTATATAACTTTTTTCAGGGAAAATATTTAGGAATGATCGAAGGACCTTTCTCAAACAAATAAGGAAAACTGCAAGAACTTGAACAGGCAACCTCCAAGAACACAACACAACTGAACAGAAGAAAAAGAAGATAGATTATAGACAGATAGACAGACAGATCCAAACACACACATATAAATTTCAAAATAATATTGCAGTAAATTAAATACTGGCATATTGCAGCAGGACAAATAATATATTCCTGATGTGTCATCACTATAAAGTTTTCATCAAAATGGGTTTTGCTTCAAAGAAACATAATCCTTCATTAAACTATTTTATTGACTAGGTCCCCCTTCCGCCCCCAATATATAAAAGTTTACATCGCTTATGAAGCTAATTTAGCCTCAGTGAGTGGTATTATATAAATTGACAGAACTGGCTTTCTTGAAATTTTGCATTTCTGTCTGGTGGATGTCACATTAAGCCTAGATCCAGCTTCTAACTGTTTTTGATCATTTAAAATCCTATGATAATCTTTTCCCCTAAACAAAATTGCAACTGTTAAATTAATCACAGCAGCCTAATCACAGCAGCCTAATATTCTTTTTTTAAAAAAACAAATTTTATTCAGTTTTTCACATTAAAATCAAAAATCTCTTTTTAGTGGAGAACATATTTCTGGGTCATCACCTTTACATACAAATATGACAGCAGTTATACATTCATATATGCATACTTAATTCTATTATTACCTTTTTCATTTTTTCCAAATTTTCAGTAAGGAGAGAACAAGACACATTAATTCTACCCTCTTTCATTAATCTCAATCCGAGTGTAGCATTCTTTTCGATATTATCATCTTCATATTATTTCCAAATATAATCCTATCAATATTTATTTTAAAAATTAAGATAAAACAATATTGTGTTTGCCTAATAATAATAGATGCATAAACAACAAATATAGTTGTTACAATGTCTCTTCCTTGCTGTTTAATAGTCTATATTAACTATTAATTTAGTGGTTCTTTAAGCCCTGTCATATTCCCTTTCCATATTACACATTCTTTTTTATAAATTCTAGTATTAATACAATTTTAACACTAAAGAAAAAAAAAACAAGTGTAGTTTCTCCCTTTTTAGCTGCTTTGAGTGTGACACCTCAATGATTAAAGTATACCTTTATTCCCCCTCATATCTTGCATTCCCAATTAAACTATTATTTTTTAAGAAGTTACAATAATAATCATACATCTTTTTCATTTGATTTCTCAGCATATTTTTCCCCTCCTACATTTAAATAAGAGTTATCATATCTATATTACCCTATTTTTTCTAATATTTTTTTAATTGCCATGCAAATATTCTTATATACTCCATTGTCACCCTGCAAAATCCACTTTTTATTCAATAAACCATTATCTCTGAAAAAACAATTTCTTTCAACATTTTACTATGCTTTATTTCATGCACCTGTTCTTACTGCTTCTCCTCCCACCTCTTTTCCCCATATCTTTTCTCATTCCAGTTTATATCCCTCTCTTTTCTTTAATATCTTACCCTTTCCCTTCTTCTGCTGGCTTTCTGACCTTTTCCGTACTTCCACAGGTATTCCCCTTCTTCGATTGCCGCTTGGCTTAAGTGTTGGATATCTCAACTTTTTTAGCCTTCCTTCTTTCTCCCACTTCTTTGTAGTGTTCTCTGTCGTTAATTGCTATTTAAAATGTCTTCTCCTTGCAGTCAACTCTCCTCCTCCTCCTTTGAGCTCTTTCTTCTTGTTCTCAATTTTGCCATTTCATTTTTTCTAACACAAGAGCAAAGTGATTTGTCTCTTCCTGTAGTAATCTTCCTCTCATATTTTAAGTTTCACTTCTTAATTCCCGAAGAGATATCATAATTCCACCACTCTTATAATTTTTTGATCATTAAAGTCTCACACACACACAAAAAAACTTTTTCACTTCCTTATTTCAATTTTTAAAGTTCTCAAATTATTCTATACCAAAAACATCAAATCAATCGCACAGTCAGTCTTTCCTTACCTTTTTTCCCTTATTCTGGTTTCTGCTTTCACTTTCTAAATTCTTACTTTGTTTCAGATATTTCTTGAATTGTTTATATCCACCACCAATGGTCATTAAGAAACACTGAATATTTTCTCTTTGTTTGAGCTCAAGGTTTTTTATATTTGTCAAAAAAAAGGTGGCACTCTCCATTTTATACCAAAGTCTTCACCTTTTCCCCCTGTTTTTTTATTTAGGGGTTTTTGCGAACCTCTCAATATTCTCAGCACAGTCCAGTCTCCAATTGTAAATCTGATATTGTATATTATTTTTATATGACAATTCGTTAAGTCCAGGCTTTACATTTATGCCATTTATTGCTCCTCATAAAATATGTTAGGTCCAATTTAGTTAATCTTTAGTTCCAGCTTCTTCCTTTCCTGGTTCAAAAGCCACACTTTATGTCCTCGTCAAAAAATATTTTTATTTTTTTCTGTCCCTTTATAATTTCGTTGCTCACTTAAATTTGGAATTTTTAAATTTCTTAAAAATTTCCATGTACCTGGTAAGCCCGGCGGGTACTTTTGTTTAGTTGTATTTGTCCCAGTTCAGTAAGTTATCTAACTTTCTTTCTTTCCCTCCTGCACAAATCTTAATCAAGCTGAGTCCTCCGTCTTCAGGGTGGCTATTTTAAACCACCGCTGCAGTCGTCTTCGGTCGGGGAAAAACGCACCAAGGACCAGATGAGGGGAGATGCGGGCCCCCCTCAACCTGCTTGCAGCTT
Source organism: Laticauda laticaudata (assembly GCA_004320025.1). Taxonomy (NCBI): domain Eukaryota; kingdom Metazoa; phylum Chordata; class Lepidosauria; order Squamata; family Elapidae; genus Laticauda; species Laticauda laticaudata. Next base: position 19,498 of record BHFT01040419.1, read on the forward strand.
CCCCTCTTACCTCCACCGCCCTACCAGCAGTTTCAGCCCCTAATCGATCATGACTGAGGATTTTCCTAACCAAAATGATCATGGACCATAGCTGCACGAGAGTCATGATCTACGGTCCGTCAGCAGAGGAGGGCTCCACGTTCTCTTCAGCAGCCCTAGTATTTCTGTAGCTACTTGTAATATAAATTCCCACTTATATGACCATTATTCTACAGATACACTAACATTATCCAATTTCAAGGTAAGGAAAACTACTTGTTTGCTTTTATCCCCCGAAAAGAAAACCCAAACGAGTGCAGTGGGCGCTTTCGAATCTTTTCTGGAACCAGAAGTGTAATGAGAAATGAATTCTCATTTAGAATTTAACAAATTAATCCAGGACTTATAATTACATTTCAAAATTACAATTTCCAATTCCATCATAAACTGATTCCTCTGATCTGATAACTTCATAACATACTGAAGAACTTCCTCTTGAAAGCAGCCAACAGTGTCATACATTTAGACTTACATACTCAACAACACAGGAATATCAGAAGCAGAGCGTGGTGTTCAAGCAGATTTTTGGGACCAGTTCTGGAGAACCGGTAGTTGAAATTTGAGTAGTTTCGCGAGAAACCGGCAAATGCTACCCTGTGACTGCGCCCCACACCCATATATTCTCTGCCTCCCAAGTTCTTCAGCTTTATCAAGTGATCTTCTTTTCATTGCCTTGCTACAGGACAGCCCATACTGGAAAAGCAGGTGTTAGTGGGATGGAATGAGAATTCTTTCAGTAAACCTTCTTCCAGGAGATGAGGAAATGGAGATTTTTGCAGTATCCTTTCCTGCCAGCCCAACCCAAGCCAATGCCATGAGCCCACCAAAGCCATGCCCACAGAAACTGTTACCACATATGACACTAAATAGGTGCAATAAAGTACCCCAACTGCCAAAAATCTGTTAGACATTTGTCTACAGCATGTATATTTCTAAGGTGTTTCTTTCTTTGTTCATCTATTATTTTTTCTAATTTCTGTAATTTTATATGGCTTTTTATTATTTGTACTAATAATTATGGCTATTATAAGCAACAATTGTATTGATTGTCAGAAAAATACATGAAAGGACCTCCATAGCATATTGCTTTTTTACATAAATTTCTTCGATTGTCATATTTTTTTAAAAAGTAGGAATTTCTTTAATGAATGTGTTTTTGTAAATAAACAAAACCTAGGTCTTAATATGAGCATGCGAATTATCCTAGTGTATGCCAACATTTTTTCCAGAAGGCACACCTGCCCACATTTTAATCGTTCTGCTGTGTTTGTTCTGTTTCTATATCCCACTGGTACTAGGAAGCAGTTTTACCCCCACTGAAACCATTTTAAAAGTGAAATTGCAGATGTGTCAATTTTTCCCACTGAAAATCTATGGCAGATTTATTTTACATAGTGAAATAGGCAAAGCATCAACACTGCCTAACTGACCCCAACTGCAAAAAGAATAAAAATAAAATATAAATTATCTGTTTCTGAAGAGTGATCTCCAAGTTGTTAGAATTATTTGTTTCACTGTGTTTTGCTTCTCTAGAAAGTTTTCTGGGAAATTCAGCACTGCTGAACCCTATATTTAAATTTCCTGCGTGAAACTAAGTAATTTTGTTCATTCCTGAACCTATCCTATCCAGAATCACAGTCCTATAGGCTGCTCTAAAGTTTGCACGAACGGGTACCTTCTTCAGACAGTGAAGTCTTGTTTACTTGGCTAGATAAGTGGTTCTCACTGAAGATGTTGAGTGTTTTTAATAGGAACAAAGCTCAGTTTAAGAAACTGATTCCAGATGCAGATAGAAAAGAAACAGCTTGTTTTCAAGTCATGTTAAAATCTAGATGTCTTGTTACTTCTGGTTCCTCAGATAAACAAAAAAAGGTACTGCAAGCGGTTTGCTGTCCACTGTCACCTAATAACTAAATTGATTGCTGGAAGACATTGCATCTAATAATTAAAAATTTCTTCTCCAATTTAACTTATGTGTGTATATATGTAGAGGATGTGTACATATATGTATAGGAATTTCATTTTCTATAATGAATTTTATGGATTTTAAATGTTACTTATTTCCCTGCTCATTTTGAAATTATTTATATTTTATTTATCATTTTTCAGCAATACAAATATTTATACTCATCAAGCCTCATTTCAAGTTTGAGCTCAAAAACTTCTGTTGATACAGGTAGATATGAGTGAGGATAAAACAATAGGCTTCCTTAATGATCTGAAGGATCTTTCTGAAGGATCTTTCCTTGGACTTCTTGCTGAAAGGTCTAGTAAACATATCATTTGGAACTTTTTATGGCTTAATAATGAATATGATATATAACCAATGCACTTGTTTAGGATCCTATCTTGACTGAAGTACCATATTATTGAAAACCAAAAGAAGCCTTGGAATTAGTTTATTGTAACTCATTCTATAATTTAAGTTTTTAAGAAAAGCTTATGACAGAAGCAAACACGATTATTTTTTTTCATGGCAATTGCCTCTGAGTAAGTGTTTCCACTGTGGCAATAATATTCTGATATTGTATCTCTGATCATCTTGGGGTGTTTTTTTGTTTATATTTGTAGATATAACTTAGAAGGTCCAAGTAGTGTCAATTCTGGATTGGCCAAAAAAAGCCAGGTTAGTGGATTGCGTTCATTAGGAACCAATCCAAGAATACGTCTCAAAGCGGAAAAATTAATTGATGTCATTGGCTACAAGCGGCAAGGCAAGCCTCTATATAAAGGTGCTGCCGCGCGAATTGAAGCCAATGTTCTGTTACTGATTGCTGTTTAACTGAATAAAGAGTGTTTGTAGTAGTTGAACTGCGCGGTCTCACGCACTTCTTTTCTGGACGGAAACACTGGCGACGAGGATGGGATCGTCCTTGAAGCAAGAGAACTGATGCACGCCGCGGAGAGAAAAAACCTAATCTAGACGAGGATGGCTTTGGAAATAACGCCTTCCCGTCCACACCATAATCCAATGAGAGAAGATGGGAGTCCATTTATGTGATCGTTTCTGATGTTTCTCGAGAGCAATGAAATGGAAGAAATATCTTTTCTGGATCAACAAGCAGGGCTGTTCTTCCTAACACATTCGGAGCAGCCGTATTTAAGAAGGCGAAAGCATTGCGACGAAGCCCCACGAGATTGTGAAAACAGATGACACTGGTCTGAGCTTAACCGAAATGCTGATAAAGCAACTACACGCTGCGTTGTCTCAATCTCCTCATCAAAAGGCCTGAATTTTATAAGAGAGACCAGAGGGAAAGCCATTTGATGAGTTTATTTGTCAAAATGGCATCCGACTACATCGCCAATAATGGAAGCTGAGATCTAGTGAATTCCAAATATAGGGGATGATGAGGCACATGCTCATTATAATCTGTGGTCATGTAGAGTCGTTTAGTGCGACTCTTTTCTCACTCACTCCCCCTTCACAATTGCTGAAACTCCTTAAACTTAGATCTCAATAAATCAAGTAACCCCAATGAAGGGTTAGTAAGTTAAATCATAGGTCAGTGACTCATGCAAATTGCTGGTATCACACACCAGCACGCGTCTATAGTATGCTGCAAACGAATCAATTGTCTTTTCACATCATAATGAATGCATAATTCATGTGAACGCCATCGTGCTGCATCTATTTATCAAATCGCCCTATCGCAAATAGAAGAAAAAATCTCAGGCAGATATGTTTGGGTAGGTGCATGAAGAGTACATTTATTCGTCACACAGAAGCATCTGAGCCACCGACACTAAGATCCTAGATGACGTGGTCACTACGACACACTGACGCAGATCGTGCATGTATGAGGTCCACCCAACATCTGTACGGACCTATAACCAGAAGCATAGTCTGCCGCTGCGAGTATAACTGGAGAGAACACCACCACGCACTTGGCTGTCTGTATTAGTGGCAGGTCAATGGGGTATACTAGCTGGCTTGGCCTTTGTGAAGAATACCTTATCTCCTTGCGCGAATGGACTGCTCTGAGTTGTCGAGGTTTCCTGTTTGATGCCATCTGTCGGCTTGCAAAAAGTATAGTCATATTCAGAAATTATGACGTCTTGATCTCGTGAAATTGAGTAAGTAAACTAGCGTAGTTCGTAGTCAGATACTATGATTTCTATTAAAGGTTGTTAATTCTCCCTACCAAGGAGTGAAATCCTGAACTCGATGGCGAAGTTCTTGAGCAGAATAGGTAATATGGCCAGGTTCTGCGAGATAGTTTGGGATACAGGTACAAATACTGGACGATAAGAGCTACACAATCATACTCGAAATACACTTGATAAGAAGAGCAGTGCACTAAACGAAGTGTGATAGAAAAAGTATGCAGCGATTGTGTGGTTTTAGAGAGGGTGGAATACACAAATTAGGAACGACGCATCTCCAATGAATCGTGATGAGCATGATTTACTCTGTTAATTTATAGTATTAAGTGTGTGATGATCGCTGAGTGTTTCGTACTAGAGACTTCTTTCTATTCATATGGTGTTTCTGTAGATAGACACAATATATCATTCTCGATTCTTCTCTATATTAGCATACATGATCAAAACGAGACTTCGATAAGAGATCGAGAGAATATAAAATAATTTTCAAGTGGAACTACGCATGGGTAATAGGGAATGGTGTCTCCATGGTAGTATATCTGGTGACGACTTCAAAGTATAACTTGATTTGGATTAGCTTTACAAGAGCGATAGCGACAGACGTGAAGTATTCTCCTGTCGCTACTATGAGGACTGAGATGTCGACTTGGGAGACTGTCCCACTGACCTTTGTTCTGAGAGATCTGAAAGTAGTCGAGCGACCAGTGAGTTAGTATGGGCATCAATAGGAAGACATGAACGATGGAGAGGTGACGACTGAGACAAAAGGAGGAAGTCACAATTATTAATAACAATTGAATAAGATGCGGACTGTGCGGTTATCGGTAAGTATGAATCCTGCTTATCACAAATCATCCAGACGTCTTCGACAGAACGTATCTGGGGCATGGGTTTATACGTAGTGGGAACCCAATGGTTATCCTTTTAGGCCGTATATCCCAAATAGCAGCTGAGAGAGGGACTAAATAAGCCATATGGGTTCTCCCTTATTTCAATTAATAATCCCAAAATAGATGTTCGATTGAGCAATAAGTAGATTATAACATATGAAATTTATGCGACGAGAGGAAGTTTCATAAACCACATTAAGACGTGATCGCCTCGCAGGTGGGGAGACCAAACTATACAAGTTATAACATCTTCTGTAATTTTCATAATCCGACGAAGCAGGTGACTTTGTCGCACCTTCGTGTTTGAGAGTTCACTACAAGGAAGTTCATCAAACCATCTCTGAATCATGTTGCCCTATGCAGGCAAGATAGTGCATAATCAATGAGAATAGGAAAATGATCTACCTTAGTTTAAGAGGCTAATGTAGATATCGCATATCTGTGCCTAGGCAACTCTGTCATAGGCCACATTGCAGTCTAGGTGTGTGAGTGATTAAGTGAAATTTTTTTGCCCGAAGAAACAGTCTGATTGTTGCCTATGGCATTTATATGAAGCAACTCTACATGCTAGTACCCCACAGTAGAGGATCAGTGACCAAGGCCACTGATAAAGACTAATGAGAGTAATCTGTCAGTTAATGTAGGAGAAAGGCATTCAATTAGTAAGTAACAGATTAAGCGAAATTCAGAAGTGAGCAGTTTTGTCCCACTAACGACAGTACTTCTCTCTATATAGTGTTCGCTTCTGCGAGGAGAGAAAGATGCTATTATGATATCCGAGAATAAGAGAATGAGGTGTGCAACTTTCATATCTTGACTGACGTTCTAATAGTTACAGCGATATAAATCGACGCACCATATGTAGATAGCCTAATATTAAGAACTATAAAATTATCGGTGGAAATAATTTATGTAAACTAGAACTACTCGAAGAGTTAGAGAGATATTCCGGCAGCTGTACAGCTGTAAAAGAATACATAATGCATCAATGGGCGCTGGCCACTGACCACGGTCGTAAGTCGAATTTTATGTTATGGATATTTGATTGTGGATTTACGTAACAAAATGATATTCATCAGCACAATCAGAATATAAACAAATGTCAAAGCAATTTAAGACGCCACCGCGAGAGTGCCGTAGAATAAAATATGGATTAAGAGCGAGTGTGCGTGTGAGTGACTGGAATTCTGCTGGTTGTGGGACATGTGTGTGTTTTGTTTGCATGTTCTTGCTTAATTAAAAATTAATTAATATATGTAGTATGTATATATTCCGTCCTCAACCACAAGTGTATCTCAGTCAATATGATACAGTATATTGATCTAGAATCCTAATATATTGCCTAACTTTCGAGTGCTTGCTATTCATATTAAAAATTAAATCCAGCTAAATTCCGTTATCTAACTGGAATTAGGAGTTTCTTGCACTAATAAGAAACCTAAAGGATATTCCAATATTACAATATGACTTATAAATATGCACTTATCTAACGCATGTAAGGACAGCTACATACTCTAATATTTCTAAGTCATCGTTTTTTGTGAGTTAATCAATATCTCTTCTACCCTTTCTTGAGATGGTGGTAACATCTCTGTCCTTGGATGAGTCTCGTCGACAGATGTTTTGGTGAGATCGCTTAACTTAATAAAATTGGTGATGAAGTCTGATCTTCCAAGTCTCGTTATTACTCTCTGACCAAAGATCGACGGGAGAGATGGCACCCATCTGCTTTTTATTCTCGACATAACGCTCTCCAAAGTGGAAGCTGCAACTATAGCCACAACTAAACTGAGAGTATGAAGCCCTGCCGTAAGCAAATTCGTCGCCGGAGTAAAATCGCTTTCATGATACCGTATACAGGTTGTACTTATAACACAGTATATAATCCTTTTAAGATAAGATTCTAATCTGACCTCGAATAGAGACCACCTAAGAGTGTGAGCGTAGGTGATATTTAAGTTCGTAAGAACTGGCAGTAATTAAACCACACTGAAATTCTGTTTATACCCCACGTGTATAATTGAACCCTTTGATATCAATGACCCTAGATGTGCTTTCATGAATTCAAACGTCCCTTGCCTTTATAACTACGTATAAGAGGCAATGGTGAACTACATTTTATTGCCACTGGTGCAGATCGACGAACAGTCCGGAAACAAATCGCCCGTGCAGACGCACTTAAGCGCGCAACACCATTACTGATCTGTCTGCGAGGAGTGGAGCCCGGGCTCCAGCCACTGCCACCCTTACAACTTAGAAACCTCCCCTGAACTTCCCAGGACGCAAAATGATGCACCAGAGCCACGGCAAAAGACTCATTGACTGGCCGCGCGTTTTGACTTGGGGTAGTAAAGGCGGCTGGAGGCCAAAAGGACTGAAAACTTTATAAACCTTTTCACGGACTAGATAAACTGAACTGTCAATACAAAAGGGGTGGTTTATTTATGGGGAGATCGGGTGGTAATTCCATCAGACTGCAGAAGAGGTGTTGGGTATGCTACATGAGGGCCACCCAGGCATGAGTATAAAATTGATTATATAGCCTTGGGCCAGTGTAGCTATGTCTGGTCGGCCCCGGTTTAGACAAGGATATGAACGCTGGGGTTTGCAACATTGCCACATGAACGCTGCGGTTGCAACAGTGTTCAGAGAGCTAGACCCTCATACACCCTCTGCAATGGCGCTCCTTACGGTGTACTTGGGATGATCTCCACGTAGGGCCCTTGGTCTCGAATCATTATTGTATTTATGCAGGACCACCAGGCTGTAACATGTGTCTTAATAGTTTGTAGATGCATATTCAAATTGGTTGGAGGTTATAGCTATGTCATCCACAAAAAAAACCGACCTGTATTAAAACAGCTTAAAAACAAATTAGTTTTGCAACTCATGGATTATAATCCTGAATGTATTGGGATACTGGACAAGGGCCACAACTAACAGTAACAAACTCAATTTGTAAACAATACTTAAGCCTCTTTCGGTATACGACCAATTTGCACTAAAACTGCGCCGGGACCCATCGCGGCGCGAATGGTAGCTCGACGAATGTCAGTTCACATAAAGAAGTGCCTTGGAGAAAAATGGGCCCATCGGGATGTCCAAGACAAAGCTAAACACCACTACAACAGCATCACTCCCATGTAGCACACAGATAAGAGCCCGAGCAGAATTACTAATCGCGAGAAAAACTCAGATCCCATTTAGATTAGGTGTGCTACCCCAAATTATACTTTGCGAGAATCATCCCCCCGGACTCTTGTCCAGCTGAATACCCAACTCTTCAAAACGTGCACTGGTCCATGCAAAGATATTACCGGGGACCCTCTCTTGGCTTCCCAAGCACGATCACAACAAGTAACAGGCCCGGTCCTACCAACTAACCTTGTGCGACAATCGGAAGAGAGCTAGGAAGCGGCACATAGACCAGCTTCAATTCCTGCACATCGAGCTCGCAAAACAACCGTGTGCCAACCTTCAAATGATAAAATTTCAATGAAAACAAAACCAAGAGGGTTGGGCAAATAACAAATAAATAAAAAAGGGTGTGAAAATGAAAACCATTTAACATTCACAACTAGAAAATCTAACCAACAAAAAGAGCACTTTACGGTTAGATGAACCCATCGGAAGAAGTCCTGCCGAAAGGGAAGCCGACCTGGAAGTCTGCCAGCCAGCAGCCAGCTCAACCAGCCTGGTTGCAAACGGAGAGGGAGCGCGCAGAACCACTTTGACCGGCCTTGAAAACTCAGGCAGGCAGCGGCAGTGCTTGACTCCAACCCTTCCAGCGTTTCCATGAGAAAAGCCGGAGAGACAACAATCCCGACCGAACCGCTTGAAGTCCTAGCGAGAATGAGCCACGCAGGTCAACTATGACCAGAAAAAACCCCACCACCTGTGCGACTAACGTCACTCACGTTGAGGGACTGAACTAAAGGGGAGGGGTGTTCTGATATAACTTGGAAGCGTTCCAAGTCAGCAATTCTGATTGGCCAGAAAAGGCCAGTACAGATTGCGTTCATATTAGGAACCAATCCAAGAAGCTGCTCAAAGGTGGCAAGATTAAATTGATGTCATTGGCTACAAGCCAGCAGGCAAGTCTCTATATAAAGGGCTGCCGCAGCTTGAGCCAGTGTTCCGTTACTGTTGCTGCTAACCGAATAAAGAGTTGTTAGTTGGAACCCGGTATCACGCGCTTCTTCTCCAGACAGAACAATATTCATTTTAATTGGCTTTTGTATAAGGTTTGAAATGTCAGGCTCCAGAAAAGAGGAGCTGGGATAGAGTTCAAAAGTACTATGAGGTTATTTCATGCTACTTACAAGAATCTGATCTACTAAGGGTCAAAGCAAATTGGTGCTAGACAAGAGTTAAGTGAATTTAGAGGAGGTTGGAATTCGATCTCTTGTGGGAGTGTAGTGACTCCAAACTTTACCTGCCCAGATTCAGCCTGGTCATCTCCTACATTAAGCATAGGCTTTGTCGTACACTTGTCAACTTGTGGTCATGTAAAAAGGAAAGGCAAAAGAAAATAAGAAATTCTGCACCTACAATAGTTAGTTACCTGTTTGTTTTGAGGCCTCTGGAATTGATGCAATTGTTATAGTGCTTTTACTGCTTTCCAGCTCCTGCTCTAAAACAGGTTCATTTGCAGTTGAATCAGTTGTTGGATTTAGCACCTTGTTCATTCCCAGTCGGTAAACTATTCAAGCAGAAATACTCAGCAATTGTCAAACATTTCAGAACAGAAAAATCCAGATAGATCCAAATATCCCTGACAAGCTATACATAATTATGGAATCCATGATTCTCACAGCACCATGGCAAGAATTTATATTTAGTTACATGACGTTGGCACACTAAATTTTCTGGAAAAATGAAGGATCAGCTATGGTTAGTTGTTTAAAACTTTGCTGAAGGCCATCACATTTCCCAGTCAGTCATTAACGCTATGAATATAACAAGGACTTGATCATTTCTACTTAATTAAAGAAGTGGATCTTCAGAATCTTTCTATTATAAGTGTCTTCCTTTCATAGAGTATGTTTTAAATAATTTCAATTATTTCTCTTATTTTTCTTCTTCTTGTAAAGATATTTGACACAGCAATTCCAATTTTCTTTCTAATGGCCAATGTTTAAAATGGCTTACATACCATTATTTTTTCCTCTAATCTTTGGCTGAGCCCTTTGCTCTAAAAACTGGGTGTGGGGGGGGAATAATCCATTTCTTTCTGTCCCAGGAGAAAATATAACTGTCATTTCTGCATGAAGGATATTGAATCTAAAGTAAATAACTAGCCAGGATTTAAAAGCTTCCATCTTTAAAGCAAACAAATACCAAATTAAATACATCTAAATGAGAAGAGGGAAAATAGGAAAATATTTAGCAAGGATAAACAGATACTGCATCAGAAAAGAAATAAAAATGAAAATCACCGAAGCTACTTAGAGAATCAATTTCTATAAATGTAATTGTAATATGCCTTTCTTCTCCCGTTTTCTTTTTTCTATTAATTTTTCACTCTTCTTGGAAAATTGTGGGTTTACATTGGAGGGAGTACTAGGTTTTTTAAACTATACCTTTATTCTTATATTCTATTTGTAAGCTAATTTATATTTACAAGTTAAATGTATATAAAAATAACATGTAATATATTTATTGACAAAATTTTATATTAATCTGCAATTACCAGTCAAGATGTTTTACAACTTTGATTTCTTAAAAAGGAGAAGATGAGCTGGAGGACTTCAGAATAGGAAGATTTGTTACAGATTTACTACCTATCTTTTCAGCACATGACCAAAAAATACATATGAGCAAACAACACTTACCTACTGCTTTTGTGGCCTTTGATGTGACCTCTTAGGAAAAATGGAAGAATATCACTGCTGCTGCTGATAATTCAGAGTAAGACTTATACAATTAGCAGCTTTCTGATCCAATTTCTATGACCTAAGTGCTTACCAAAGCTATGTTCGGACCCCTTTTTATTTAATATCTATATAATTTCCATAAGTAAATGCCAGCAAAGAATATATTGACATGCTATAAAATTTGGAGATAGGCTGCCTTTCTCCAGGTCTGCCAAGAAGAGCAGCTAGCTATTAATTATGATGAGATAAAAGTCATTTTTTCCTCAACAACTCTAAGATTCCACAGATGGCATTAGGACATAGGACAGGTGCCAGAAATCAATTTTTCCTTCTGGAAAGAAAATTGTGCATATTAACTGCATCTCCTCAGTGGCTCAAAAATGGGCCACAAATTTATTAAGATTTCATCTCAAGCACAGAAGGAGTTTTATCCTTCAAGTTTTTCAACTTTTGATTATAAAATTAGCCAGCCAACTAATTTTGGATCAATCAACTATTTTTTAAGGAGCCTTCAAAAAATTTAGTCACCTTTTTAAAGATCACTTTCTTCGTTACCTAATACAAATTAGAGGCTGGACTGTCCAAAATTAAGCTAGATTCTGGTTAGTTATCCTCACAGCATGACTAAGAGTTATCCTGGCACCAACTGAGTTACTGCTGCTAATATCATTTGGCAATTTTAGATATGCTTAGTGAATAATATAATTATTTCTGCTAACTCAATATCTCTGTCTCTCTGTTTTTGTCTCTCTTTCAACTTTGTAGTCACCCACCCTCCTCAGGCCTGTATAAAAACCACAAATATATAAAAAAATTAAATACATATTATAAAACAGAAATAAATATAAAAATTAATATATAATACCCTAGGGCAAGAAAAAATAAAAATGCCCACTAACATTAACAACGGAGCCATCTAAGTATATCTTAGATTCTCTGGGACTCCTGGATCTGATGTCATAGCCAAATCTTAAAGGTCTTCTAGAATGTTAAAAGGGATGGACCTAATCTAATTTCAGATTGACACTGTAGTCTTGTTGTTCCGTCCGGAAAAACGCGAGGTAGACCGGGTTCCAACAAACAGAGTGTTTATTAAACCAACCAACAGTAACGGAACAGTCTGGCTAAAGCCGCGGCAGCCTTTTTATACAGGCTTGCCTACTGGCTTGTAGCCAATGGCAGCTATTTGACTTTGCCGCCTTTCAGCGGCTCTTTTGGATTGGTTCTTTGTGAACCAATCCAACACTGGCCTTTCTGGCCAATCAGATTAAGTTATTTGGAGTATACCACTCTATACAGAACACCTGTGATGTGTATATTTAGGTTTCTTAGAGCAAAACAAAACAACATAGCTGTGACAATCATTTTGTTTTAATGGTGGCATGCATAACAGATGTTCAAGTGAATAATTTTTTTTGAAACATTATTACATAAATGAATTCAAACACTGTGGTTAATAAAACCCTAGCTTTTGACAATATTTTCGAATTAAATCATACAAACTACCTTCTATACTATTGTTTTAGTAAATCTTCAGCTGCATTGCTTTGTTTTTATTTTAATTGTATTAACTTAACTGGCTACCTTCAGTATAGGGGAGATAGGAGAAAACAAATATTTTAAATGAAAAAAAATATGGTATTCTGAATATAACAATCATTATTTTATTTTCTAGAAAGTCCTGTCTTCTAGGGGGAAGAGATGACCATTTTCCTCAGAAGTTACTATGACCTTGAAAAACAAGGCTCCAGAATGGTTTAACTTGAGGGACCAAATCTTTCACACATCCAATAATAATCAGAGTCCCTAAACTATCTAGAGAAATCTCATCCATTCATCTTTTCATCATTCATTACATTCATTTGGTGACAAAAAGTGACTTAAACAGAACTGGCTCCAATGCTTTCCTTTTTTTTTTCCTTTTTCCTTTTTCCTTTTTTTCATTTATGAAACAATGAGCCCACAGAATGTGTCTTCCAGAGTCACTTATAGGGGTCTGTGTAATAAAGCAGCTACCTCTGAGCACCAAATCATTACTTATCCAACTTGCTTGCAAACATATTTCTAAAGATTTTCATATGAATTCAGCTGTAGGGCCTCTTATGCACCTCCCTACTTTCCTTCGTAGGCACTGAGATAAAAAAAGAAATGTTGGTCTTAACTCTGGATTCCCATCTATTATCACATTTATGTCACAACCTCTGTTTTATTCAAATAGTGAAGTTTTGTGAATTATATCCTAGGCTTCAGAAAAGCTTAAGGAGTTTTACAATTGGAAAGTGTCACACAATTTCACAGAGAGAAATTGAATGTAAACAATATATAAGCAGGAACATTGGCCACTTGTAAAATAACTCCCATGCCCTTAACGCCTGCATTGCCAATTATATTCTTTTCTGGTAAACAGGAGATGATGACATTTCAGCAGTTCAAGGCAGCGAGCTCAGAAGACTATCAAAGAAAAGCAAAACAAAAAAACAAAAATCACAAGCAGAGAGAGAAGGGAAATTAAAAAGTAAAAATAAAAAGATATTTTTTTTTCAGATTAAAAAACGTATTATTTCTACCAACCTGAGTTAAAGTTAGGCTTAGATACAACCTTCATTTTCTTTTTGTTAATCATATTACAGATTAAAGACTTAATTTTCTCAAGTTTTCCAACTTTTCTACCAAGAATAAACTTTGAACTTTGTTTTAATGATACAAGGAATGTCCTTCTTTGAACTATCACTAAAGCCCATGTCACACCGGCCAACGGATGCAAAAAGGACACAACGGACGAGCAAAATGTTCCATCCGTTGTTA
>BHFT01040420.1:0-11572 GCA_004320025.1 Laticauda laticaudata
CTTGGTTAACGCGATGCTTCTGTTTTGTACTCCACCTGGCCGCCGTTTTGCATCTCTCTATCCGTCCAGCATCCGTCTATGGATGTTTACATTGCTTCAGAAGGCTTTAAGCTGCCTTCCAAACTTTCTGAGCGGAAATGTATCAAGGCGTCCTTCTAGCCATCCGCTGTCACATACTGGGGGGCTTTCAATCCGTTCTGCATCCGTATACCATCCGCTATATCCGCTATGCATACCATGTACGCATCCGCACAACTCAATCCGTCCAGCAGTAACGGACGTCAGGAGGAAGGTACACAGACGCGGGAGATGGGCGCTGCAACGTTAGATATCACGACGGAGAAGGCATGTGAAAAGGCGGATGGCAGCACGCCGAAGATAAGCATTTAAACCTTCTAGCAGGATGTAAACATTCCATAGGACGGTGCTGACGGATAGAGAGGATGCAAAACGAGAGCAGTGAGTACAAACAAGCATCGCGTTAACACGAGATGGGCAAGTGTTTTTCTCCACTTTACATCCTCTTTCCATCCGTTGGTGCATAGTGGACAGAGGGCTTTAATTGGAATAGAATAAGTATTTTATTATATATTATTATATAATATTCTCTTTAAAACTTAGTGCGTATTTTAGAAATGTACAGCAGAATTCGACTTGAAGTTATGTATTATATTGAATGTTATTCATTGAAGGCATAAATTGAAGTTTAATAAAACGTTGAATGGATAAAAAATAAAGATACAAAGTGCCATTATCCAATTAGTAATTACAGGGAAAAATTTTGTTAATGAGAAGAAAATATGAAAATAGAAACAGACATGACAAAAGTATTAAATATGAATAGAAAGAATTGAAACTTAGAAAAGATATATATTAGTTGAATTAGAAAGGAACTGAGATAATTAAAATAAGATTGGAAAAACTAGGGAAAGGAAATTATTGAGAAGATGTTAAAATCGTAATAAGATATAGAATAGAACACAAAATGAATATGAAATTGAATTTGTGTCTGTATGGAAAGTGATAACCCAGGACATGCCTATTCTCAAAAAAAAAAAAAAGAAATTTTACTTGTATTATGTTTTGTGAAAACCCAAATAAAATTTTTATTTTAAAAAACAAATAATTGGTTAAGAAATTAAGCATTGATTAATAAATTAGGATTTTTGTTCAGCTGCGCTATTATCAAAAAAAGGAATTAATTCTGTTTTGGAAGAATACACCACCCTTAAGGATACAGAAAATGGCATGCTTAGTTTCTGCTAATATCCCAAATGTTCTTCCTTGGATTTCATTCTGACAGAAATATATAATTCATCCTTCTCAAACAATCATATGAAGCTCTTTGGGCAAATATTTTTGTTCTACTACATTGCATTGTGTTGATTAGTTTCTATCTACTGTCTTTTTTGTGTGCAGCTTTGGCCCTCTTTGTTTTCTTTTTGTGAGTGCATTTTTAAAAGATGCTATTCTACAAAAAAAAAACCTCCCTGAAGCATGCACTGCTTTAGAGGGAATGTACACATCATTGATCTGAGATATCCTTCCATTCCTTGGATATGTTTCATCTCTGTACATGGATGATTTCCCTGCCTTCATTAAGTGAAAATAAATGACCAAAAGTCAATATTTACTTATGAGTGATCTAATGCTTTGAAAGCAACAGGCTTGTTCATGCTTGAAAGTATTTGATTGTTAACTAAGTGTAATTTTGCAACCTATTCCATTCTTTCTGGTGTGAATTGAGTGGTACCTCAACATATTGTCAGCTACTGTATTTGTTCTTGAAGCAAGCAAATAATAACCACAGCATACCTTTTATTGGAAAAAAAAGGGAAAACACTATTTTAAAGCTGCTTCTGTGGAGTGCTGGGAATGAAATAAAGACTATATAATGGGGACATGTCTCACAAAACTAATTACCAGGGAGTGTTCATCGTGTAGATAGACTACTAAACTATCTCATGTATATGGTACATGTCCTACATACTAAATTTAATTTCTGTTCTGATTGAGTTTGCTCTTCCTAGGGAGAATGTGGGAAGAAAATTTTGTGTTCTATCATCTCACAAGAGAGTGAGTGTTGGAAGCATACACACTTAATTCAAAAAGGTAAAAAATAAATACATATAAAAAGAATCATTATTAAAGCTATAAAACAAGGAATTTTAATTTTATAATTAATATATATATATAATTAAAATATATTAAAACAATATAAGCCACATAAGGGAGATCCCAATATCTCCTTGGTTCCGTGGGATTCTCAGGCCTGATAGCATTGCCAGATTTGGAGTGATTAGCTGTACATTAAGAATTTGCAAGCAAATTAAAAAATGCAGTGCTGAAAAGAAAGATATAGCAAATGTTTGATATGTGAGAGAGAATGATGATGTACAATGGGAGTGGTTGGGGGATGTCCCAGTGGAATATATCTTTCCTTTTTAACAGGTGGTCATAGAAAGTTCCCTTTTTTATAGAATATTCAATATTTTCATTTCCTTCCTTCCTTTTGCCTTCTAGAAAAGTCTGGACAATTTAATTTAATTTTACAGGACCAAAAAATCAAGACATTTTTTAGAATGTGCTTTATTTCTTTAATTGATATGTAATGCTTTTAAAAGCAAATAATCAGGATTGTGGCACAATCACTCTCTTGCCACTGAAACTTAGGACAGGAGTCCCAAAAGAATTTTCTTTTCAATTATATTCCTATTTCTCTGGAATATGCTACCTCTGAAATCTGTATGCTTCCATACTCAAACTTTTGGAGAGCTGTAAAAACTTGGCTCTTTGTAGAACCTGTGGAACTTAAAATCTTGTTGGCATTACCGTTTTGATTTTTTTTAATTGATTTGATTTTAGAAGATACATAAATGCAAAAAAGGAAATACTGAAAGATCCTAGTTCTGATTTTTAAATTGCCTGATTGTTAATTTTATATGGATTATTTTATTTTTTAAGTTATCATGTTAAATATTCATTGCTCTTTGTTGTCATCTGCCTGGGGTCTGAGGGAAGAGAGAAAAAAATGGAAATGTGTATTTTCAAGTCAGTTTAACCTCCTAGAGATTGACTGGACAAATTTATGCAGTTTTCAGAGGTGGCAGTTATGCAGTACAGATCATCTTTAGCATACAAAAGAGCCCCAAATTTGTTGCTAAGTAAGACTGTTGTTGTGTGAGTTTTGCTTCATTTTATGACCTGTTTTGCCACAGTTGTTAAGTGAATCAGTTCAGTTGTTAATACCATGATTGTTAAATGAATCTGGATTCCCTATTGATTGCTTGTCAGAATGTTGCAAAAGATGGTCACATGACACTAGGATACTGCACAATATATAGCAGTTGACAGTTGTCCAAATTTTGATCATGGACTATGGGGATGCTTCAATAGTCATAAAAATGAAAAATGATTGTAAGTCACTTTTTCAGTGCTATTGTAACTGACTGGTCATGAAACGAATGGTTGTAAATTGAAATCCTGTATTTCATTTTATTAATTTCTATTGATTCTGAGTATTATTATAGACCAGTATGATTTAAAATGTTTTTAAAGAACAAAAGTCCAAGTGAGGTAATCCAACACTAGTTGCAAGTATTCTCTTAAGGAAAGCAAGATCAGAGATGGAAGAGTAAACATAATTGAATTTCCCTTTGTTTAGTTTCTGCTTACAGAAAATTTCTGAAAAGGTAAACACTAGGAGTGAACAGAAGACCCAATTCACCACTACAAATGTTTTCACAAATACTCATTTAAAATCATAGTGCCATATTCAACTGCATAAACCTCTAAAATCATAAATAACTAATTGCATTTTTCTTTGTTTTCTGATGTAGATATTTCAAAGGATTCTGCCCAGAGGCTCTTTTAGCAAAGCCGAGTGTGGTCCTCTCAGTTTATAGGAGAACAAACAAAAGAACATCTTGGAAACTTTTGGCATCTAAACTGTTTACATGGTGTGCATGTTATCTCTTAGCTACTACTTGAGATGTTAAAGCCATCCAATATACAAGGTATTAAACTGCCTGATGAAAGTCTTGCTGTTGCTTGTTTTTTAGATGCAGAGTTTTACTCTGTTATCCTTATATGATGCAATTCCTGGCATATGGATACTTTGTGAAGATTTGTTACTACCTTTGATCTTGACAAATAAACTAAGGCTGAGTGAAACATGTTTATTCAAATCCTATGTGTTTTTAGTGCATAATCATGAATTTGGGTGGTTGTTTTTAAATCTAGGAGATCTGGTTGTAATTAATCTGAGAAACTGAAGGGTTTCATCAACTCCCCACAGAAACTGTTGTGAGGATGAGGTAAGGTCTTCCTAATGAATTCTGCCTAATTCTGACGGTCACTAAGAGTTTTAGCAAATAAGAATAGGAAGTTTATACTTAACTGTGCCTATCTTCTAAAAGAATACAGACAACTAATGAATCAGATTCTCCCTCCCCATACCCTGCTCTACCCCCACTTTTGTTCCACTCGATTGGAGACACCCCCAAAGTTGATGGAGGGATAGTTCCATGCACAAGAAGGAGAAAAGACATGGAGAGTTCTTCCATTTATTGAGGATAGGATTGCTCTTTGCTGTGATAGGCACTCCGATTTCTCTCTCCAACTCCCATCTAATCATCTCTCCCTTTTTTTGTCTGTGTTTAAATGACCACAATGGAAGGGAATATTATGCCACTTTAGTTTGGAATGTGTATATTAAATGCTGGTTATGAAACTTCATTATATTGGAAGCAGCTGTTCATTAATGAAAACTCTTCTGGTTCTATATCCCAAGATATCCTTTATTAGCTCTTCAATACAATAACGATGTTAAATAGTATAAATTCAGTATTACTATCTTCACATCACATCAAATATTAATTGGAGTATTATTGGTTGTTTTGCAATATTTAGAATATTTAGAATGTATTGGCTTGAGGAAAACTGCTTTACAGTATGTAAATATATTATAAATATAAATAAGGATATAAATGAAAACGCCCACTGTAAAATAAAATTATTACAATAACTCTAGTGCTTAATCCTGTTTTGTTCCAAACTTAGCCACTAGATGACTCAATCAGCTTGAATAAAACAAACAGCATCATTTCAGCTACCAGTATTTTCATATGCCTGTACTCACAGTACATATGAATGGTATAAAATTTGAAAAGTGGTAACAAGCTTTTAAAAATTCTTAATCAACCAAATAGCTAAAATTTCCTGAGTAGATCTATTGTGGATTAGTGCCTTTGACCTCTTGCAGCAACTTTTGTCAGTTTTTCAGTTCAAGCCCTGTGCACCTTTATTTTTTTAATCTTAAATTCATTGGTTCATCCAACGCCTTCATTAGACTGAGATTTTTTAAAAACAAAGATTTGGGAGGGAACCCCACCCACCTTTGCATCTATATCTATTTTATGTGTTTCCCATAATGTATCAAGGCCCCTACAAAATTAAATTGTGATCTATTGCAGCATATGTCCATTGCAAATGTATCCAAAAGGATACCAGGGGAAATACACAGCAAGGCAATATCCCCCTTCTATGGTTTTCTTCAACTGCTGTTAGAAGAACCACTACCTCTCATGCCAGAAAACAATGCAATATCCACAAACATTAGAAGCTGAAATATTTATTAATCTAAGACTTCTGCAGATTGGAAATAAACTTTCTCTCCACTAATGTGGAAAAAGGGATGGCCCTCCTTCAATGCTGAAGAGCAAAAAAATAGGGATGGCAGTGGGGAAACTTGACACTCAGTTGAGGGATTATTTGTGAGTTGTATTTAATTTTCTCTTTGCATGAAAGAAATAACCCCCTCCCCACACCAATTCTTATCATTCCCATCTGGTAGTGATTGTTTCAAGCAATGCATTTAGTTATCAATGACCATTTAATGGAGCTGCTTGGGAGCTGGATGCATTAAGCCCATTAGCTCAAGAAAGGACTTTTAAGAATGATGGCTAGGAAAGCATTAGCTCTAAGGATTATATTCTAGCAGCTGATCCCTGTACTGTGGAACACTGGCGATTCTGCATGTTTTTACCAATTCCATGTGAAAATTATTTTTAAAAAAGGTTCACAATGCACAATTCTTACTTGTATTGATATGGGTTATTAAAGTAATTGGTAGATGAAAATCACTTTTGTGATTACTTTAATTATGGAAAAATAATAATATGAGAATTAGACTTGAAATGCCTTGATCATGCTTTGGATTGAATAATACTGAACGCTGGAAAGAAAATAGAAACTTAGGGGAGCAAATCTTTCCTCCAATAATACCAAAGTGATTCAGATTCAGGACAATATCCTGCAAAGCTAGTTGCAGGATTTTTATTTATTTAGAAAAAACTCTCTTAAAAGTCATACTTGTTTTACTTGTCTTGCCTGCAAAACCTCATTCAACAAGTAGGGAAGAAATCAAGGAATGAGTATCCTCAGCATGTAACAACCAATGAGGCATGCTCTTGAACATGTGACTTGTATGAGGATAAATCAGAAAGCCAATAGAGCAGGATGCAAGAAGTATTTCTTGACTAACAGGCAATTTCCAGACAGTCACAAGCTGTATCTATTATATCTTTGGCATCAGTTTTCTGTTGTTCCACTCCATTTCCCAATGTAATGCTGTACAATATTCAGCCATGGAAGTAGTCAGTGCTCCCTCATGCTTGGCAATGGGGAGGGGGGCATCAAAAACTAGCCATACAATGCCATCCTTGTTTCCTCACTGCATTTGCTATTTGGAAAAATAATACTTGTTTATCTATTTGTTGGATTATCCCATTTTTCCTTCAAATTCTCATATGGTGTACACATAATCTCCATTTTATGCTCACAGTAGTTCTAGCAGATAGATTGGATTAGAAAAGAGTGATTAGACCAAAGTCACCTAGTGATTTTCCATGACTGAAGTTAGAAAGGGCATTGGTACTTACCTGATATGCCTGTTCTCTGTGAGCTGTGAAGAGCATCCAGAATACCAGGATATCTACCATTCCTAGATGCAACTAACTAGCCCCAAGGAACTGGAATGGGCACATTAGGACACACCATATACCAAGAAGAAAACACACAACCAATCGCGACCAACACCGATCTCCAAGTCCACCAAATACCACCAAGAACAATCGAGATAAGACATAAGCCCGGGTCGGCCAAAAGCATAATTACCGGCAGAGACCAAATGCTGGATAGACAGAACACTATAAGATCCGGAACTATGGCACCCTACCACTAAAGGGTGCTGACAGCCATGGCTTCCACAAAGAACAAAACATCACCAAGCTTGATCGCACAAAAAAACAGCTTAACGACATAAATCAGAGGACCAGAGAAGATGAACAGACCTCTGGAAAAGCAGCTTGTCCTGCCCTACATAAGCAGGTACCACCAGACAAAATCAGTAAGATACCTACAGCAGGCATCACATGCAAGACTGCCGTTTCAAACACAGACAAAAAAATAGCGCCATCCTTAAAAAAACCCAAAGACAAAATTGACCTGGAAAGCCAAGGATATACGAAGTTCCTGTGCCTCATGCGCCGGGCCACAGTCATTGGAATACAGCCTAATAGTAAGAATACAGTACGCCCGCACTGGATGAACACAAGAATAAGCCTTCATCAGTAGTCCACACATGAAAAGCCACCGGTCAATAGACAGCATCTAACTTCAATGGCACCCGGAAACCCTAGCCACTATAGAAAAGCCCAGCTACAGAGAATCATTCAGAAAGCCATTAGAGATGAGAAAAAAGAACTGAATAGGCATATGAAATGAAAGATGATTCCACGAAGACTGTCATCATTTTGGAAGCCCTGCACCTCAACAGAAGATCTCCACACCGTCCAAGCCACGGGCAAACCGACCTGGCACAAAACAGACTCCCCCTGAAACCATCCAGTCATGACAACTACCCCCAACCAGGCACGCCAGATGAAAACCTAGCTCCTCTAAAGATGATAGCGCATTCCTTTTAACTCGAAGCCAACTGCCTGATAAGCTGCAATTTGCCAGCCAATCAAAGCCACACAAACAGAACAGAAGAAACCAAACACCATCAAGCAAACTCTCCAAGCCATAAACACAGACCAAGACTCCAACCAAATCAGATGAAGAAAGAGCATTCTGGCTCAAACAGTAGGCTACGCCTCAAATTTAAAACTAAAGCAGCTGTGATTAGCCTGACTCAGACGAACTCTAATAAACAGAAGCCTGATGGATTGGCAGATGAGATTTCTGCTGAAACGTGCTACAATCTTAACAGAACTACAATGACATGGGATAATACCGAAAGGATAGCTAAAACACATTAGTATATATATTATATTATATATTATATATTAATATATATAGTATTATATATATAATTAAATAAGTATAATATATGTATTATGTATATTTTAGTATTAAGTACTAACCTAACACAAAAAACAACAAAAAACACAATAATATATAATTATAATAATTATAATAATATTTGAAAGAACAAAGAAAATTTAAAATTAAAGTCGAGTTGGCAAGACAATGCAGTCATCCACAATGGAAGGTGAACGCCGTGACTTCCCGCTCCAAGTCAAATAGTTAGTCCCGAGCTAAGCCAGTGGCTCCTCAAAAAGCTCGAAGGCGGTGGATAAGGAGCCCATGAGATGGGCACTTAGCATTGGAACGGCAATTTGTCAGAAACGGAACCAGGAGGCAGAAAGATGGCGATGACACAAGACAATCGGATAACAGAACCAAACCCATTGATGGGTGTTTGGACTTGATCTCAGCCCAGCCTCAGGCAGGCTGTTTCTCGGATAACCTCCCATAGGCACATCTCCTCCAATGAGCACTGCCGCGGCTAATCGCCAGAGGCAACTTTCACCCTAAGGTCACCGGCCTAAGACAGGAAGGAGGGATTACTGAGACTATTCCGATAAAATTAGACAATGGATGTAGCTGGCGATTCAAAGGGGCATTGCGGAATGAGGCTCAGCAGTCCATGCAAGGACCTAGACACTTCTCAGCGCATTTCGAATGCGGATCCTGTCCCCTCGATCCTTTGTACATATCGACAACTCAATCTCAGGTATTTCCCACTATCCTGCTAACATAGCATCAGCAGAGGTCTGTCCAGCGAGGGGTGGACTTTGAAGGATCAGGATTTCCCATGGAGGGGAGGGTGGGTTGATCCATCAGATGGATTTGGGGTTGTTGTTACCATTCTTGTATTTCCATTGTGCCTTGGGCGTCGATTTGCCATTCTTAGAGAGCTGCAATGGTTCTGCTCATGACCGTTTCCAGCATCCGGAAGACGCCACCTCCACGTCCTGGATAAAGGTACTGCGCACAATGTTCATCCGATCGTCCGCTGGTGGTCGGGAATAAAACGATAAAACAAGGGTGTACCTTTCA
Source organism: Laticauda laticaudata (assembly GCA_004320025.1). Lineage (NCBI taxonomy): Eukaryota > Metazoa > Chordata > Lepidosauria > Squamata > Elapidae > Laticauda > Laticauda laticaudata. The sequence continues at coordinate 9,406 of BHFT01040420.1, forward strand.
AGGAACGCTACAGGGCAATGGTCACCAATCTGATACCACCTGGTAGGAGGGGAGCTCACTTCCATCCTCGACACTGTGCAGGGGAATTGGACTCAATTACCCGAACAATCATCACAGCTTCAACCTGTTGGAGCTGCGAGCAGTCACCTGGCTTACCGCGAGTGTTGTCTACCCTTTCTCAATCAGGCGACGTTCTGGTTTCGACAGACAATATCACAACCAGACCCCATAAACGGACGGGGGGGGTACCCATTCCAAACTTCTGATGCTGGAGACGGCTAACTTTTCAAGTAGGCTGAGGCCAATCTGTTTTCACTCAAGGCCATGAACACATAGCAGGGGCCTTAAACACACAAACAGACTGGTTCAGCAGCCACGATAGATCAGCGCAAAGTTGGCGATACACCCGTCTGTCCTCCAGGAAGCAGTGCGGAGGTTTGGGAACTGGTGATTGATTTATTTGCCTCTCCTCTGTCAACACCAATTGCGCTGGTATATTTCAAGGTACACCGACTCAGGGCAGAGGCCATCATACCGCTGTGATGTCAGTGGCCTCCCGGACTTCTATATGCGTTCTCCACTCCCGGTAATTACCAGAGGTTGATCTAGCAAGTTATTGGAGGACACGAGAGAATTGATATTGGTCGCACCCTTGCTGGCCCAGGCGAACGTGGTTCGCAATTTGCAGACCTGTAGAGCAGAACACCTGGAAATTCCACCATTGAAGGTTTCTCTCTCCCAAGGGCCGATACTTCACCCAAACCCCACAATGGCTCAGTCTAGCCGTATGGAGGTTGAGCGGAGCCGTTTAGGGCCCAACAGATTTCAGTAGGATGCTATTGCCACCATTCAAGCATCCAGATGGTCCTCAACAATCGTATATAAAGGCCACATGTGTTCCCGCCTTCTGTCGCTGGTGCCAGGGGTCTAAGATCAACCCACTGCCCCATCAATAGGACAATTATTGACTTTTACAGGAGGGGGTGACAAGGGCCTACTCCAATACTTTACGCAACAGTGTGGTTTAGCCTCGGAGCTGGGGTGACTTCTGTTCCATCAGTGCACCATCCACATGTCTGCAGCTTTCTTAAGGGGTGCTGCACAACTTACGACTCCTGTATATCACCGCTATCGCCACCCTGGGAACCTCAACAAGGTGTTAACACACTTACACACTGGCCCGTTCCAGCTTTAAGAACCACTAGTCGCTTAATCCTCGACATATAAGGTGGCCTTTCTAATTGCAATCACATCAGCTAAGGAAATTTCTGATTGGCCGCATTGTCGAATGAGAACAGGACCTGTGCGTATTTCATGCGGACATAGTATCTCCGACTGGATCTATGTTCACTCCTAAAGTAAATTAAGCTTCCACAGAGTCTGCCAGGAGTAGGTTCTTCCAAATTTTGTCGCAAAACCATCTCATAGACCTGGAGCATCAATGGCATTGACTGACATTCGAAGGGCCCTAAGCAATCACTATTAGACAGCATGCGGCATTTCAAAATCTGAGGCTCTATCCTATCCTTCACCCATTCACTTTAGGAACAAAGTGGTCGCCACGACCATCCGTAGATGGTTGAGAGCCACCATAGCTAAAGTTCGAATGCAGTCCAATCTCAGTTCTATGGGCATACAGCCCACTCAACAAGGAGTGCGGCAACATCAGCAGCATGGGCCCAACACGGGCTCCGATAAGATGAAATTTGGCAGAGCGGTCAACCTTGGGCATCACCATCTTCCTTCTCGCAGAAATTCATAAAATTGATTCTATGCCTCATGGATGCTCTCATTTGGCAGAAGAATCCTGCAGAGGGTCGACAGAGTTTAGAACGTGCTTCGATCCAGATGGAATCCCTCCCTAGGGACAGGCCAAGCTTTGGTATGTCCCACTTCTGGATGCTCTGAACAGCTCATGGAGAAAGGGCATTGGTACTCTATTGATAGCCCGTTCTCTGTGAACTTGTAAGAACATCCAGCCCCACCGCCATTTCTTTCCGTCTGGTTGGGTCCATCCAGTCAGGGATCTACATTAGGTGATGAGTCCGGACTTGTGGCACTCAGTCTTCTCAAAACTGGGGGATCTGGGAGGTTGTCCCATGGATGAAGAGACAGCGGTCCCGGAGTTTTAAGCCCAGCCTTTCCAGGAGATTGAAGCACCTTCCAC
>BHFT01040421.1:0-32482 GCA_004320025.1 Laticauda laticaudata
GCCAATGTTCCGTTACTGTTGCTGTTAACTGAATAAAGAGTTGTTAGTTGGAACCTGGTCTCACGCGCTTCTTTTCCAGAAGGAACACCTTGTTCTTTGTTTGCTGAGCTTTGCACAATTGATAGCACTGCAATGTCCCATTATGATTGATAACTTTTTTTCTGTGGGTGTAGCTCTCTTCCATCATGGAATGTGTGGGATTTAGCCTGACTCTGAGCATTTCATGGTTCAAGGGAAGACATCACAAAAAGGATCAAATTGCTCCCATTTTGTGAATTTAAGAACTCCTCCGCTGACGGGCTAACCTGCATTGGAAGGGGGAAAGGCAGAGTTAGTTTTGACAGAAGATTTCATGTATCAATCTCAAGTAGATGACTTTCTGTCCTGAAAGTCAGTGAATGGATTCACACTGTACTCTTAAAGATAATTTGTTTTAAGCATAGCATGTTGAGTTAGGCAGACTGGTTGAGTGTGTGCATGTATGTGTGTAAACAACTTACATATACATGCACAGAGAGATAGAGAGGGAGGGAGGAGTGAGGAGAGAGAGAGGGAAGGGTGGAGGAGTGAGGAGAGAGAGAGGGAGGGAGGGAGGAATGGGGGAGAGAGAGACTAAAGAATGTTGGCAAGAATGTTGACAACTTACAATAGTTCATTTAGTGACCATTCAAAGTTACTGTTGGGCTTCAATTTGGTTAGACGAATCGTCAAGACTCAAGGACCAGTTGAGAGTTACAACAGTACTGAAAAAAGTGACTTAAAAAGTGACTTATGACCGTTTTTCACGGTTGCAACCTCCCCAGCATCCCAGTGACCATGTGATCCAAATTCAGATGCCTGGCAACTGGTTCATATTTATGACAGTTTCAGTGTCCCGGGTTCATGTGATCCTCTTTTGCGATGTTCTGACAGACAAGCAAAGTCAATGGGGAAGCCAGGTTCACTTAACAACCAGGTAACTAACTTAATAACTGCAGTGATTCACTTAACAAATGCAGCTTGAAAAGCTATAACATGCGGCAAAACGCACTGAACTGATTTCTCACTTAGCAACATAAAATTTCAGCTCAATTGTGGTCATAAGTCGAGGACCACTGGTGTTGATTTCAACATTACACGTATGTTCCTAAGGGATGGGGCTTGCATTGCAATGACCCATCTACCCTCTTGCTCATCCTCACCAACCCTGCTGCAGATTATCCCTTATTTATTGTAGCTCAGTGGCTTGGTTTGTGGGGTGCACAAAACTGAATGTTAGAATAACATAGTTGGAAGGGACCTTGGATGTTTTCTAGTCCAACCCCCTGCTTAGGCAGGAAACCCTACACCACTTCAGACAAATGATTGTCCAGTCTCTTCTTAATAAGAAGTGTGTTGGAGCATTTACAACTTCTGTAGGTAAGTTGTTCCGCTGATTAATTGTTCTGTCAGGAAATTTCTCCTTAATTCTAGGTTGCTTCTCTCCTTGATTTGTTTCCCTCCATTGCTTCTTGTCCGGCCCTCAGGTGTTTTGGAGAATAGCTTAACTCCCTCTTCTTTGTGGCAGCCCCTGGGATATTGGAACACTGCTATCATGTCTCCCCTAGTCCTTCTTTTCATCAAACTAGACATACTCAGTTCCTGCAACCGTTCTTCGTATGTTTTAGCCTCCAGTCCCTTAATCATCTTTGTTGCTCTTCTCTGCATTCTTTCTAGAGTCTCAATATCTTTTTTACATCATGGCAACCAAAACTGGATTCAGTATTCCAAGTGTGGCCTTACCAAGGCATTATAAAGTGGTATTAACACTTTATATGTTCACTTCACTGAAATGAAAGTGATCATGATGTAGCTTATGACTAGATGGGAATCTAGACCACTCTAAGTATATCCTTATTCTAACCATGAAGTAGACTCATAAAGGCTCCAATTTCACCTGAGTTAGTGTATTCCAGATATGCATTTCCTTTAATGAGTTAAAAATACCAACCCGGGTTGCTAGTGTTAACAAACTATCAATTCTCAAATAAATGTTTTCCAGGCAAATGTGTACCTGGATAAGGCTAGAAAATTTGAATTTCTATGTACTCTTAAAAACATTCTGTGTAAACAGAAAATTTAAATTCTCATCTGTGCAGGAAGATAATGAATGGTTCTTGTGTTAAGGAATTATACTGGCTTTACTTGGATAGAAGAGTGGATCACAAATAGTCCTTGAGTTATGACCACAATTGAGCTGAAAATTGCCATTGCTAAATAAGCTGTTGTTAACCGAATTTTGCCCATTTTTTGACCTTTTTGAATAAATGAATCACTGCTGATGTTAAGTAGATATATGTGGTCATTGAGTGAATCTGGCTTTCCCATTGACTTTGCTTGTTAAGAGTCAGCTATAAAGATTACATATGGGGAATCATATGATCCTAAGACAATACAACCGTCATAAATACATGCCAAGCACCTGAATTTTTATCATGTGACTATGGAGCATGGTCGCTGCATGTAGGCATGGGAAGGGCACTACAGAAAGAGGCAGAGCAGGTGGGTGCATCAAACCAGAGGCCTTTAGGAGAAGCGTACTGTACAGAGGCAGAAGAGAGGTGGGTGGGTACTGCTCTTGTGTTTCTTCTGCTTTCACTTTGTTGGGGCTGGAGGTGCTCACTGCCTTGAGTTGCCCTCCTCTCTTTATCCAGTGACAGAGATGGCATCTTAGGAAGCCACGGTTTAATTATGGCATTCAGCACATGATGGAATCCTCTTTCTTTGACCATCTTTCCTGGTGTAAGTGAGAGCATCTGGGCAGTGGTGGGTGGGTCAAGCTCTGTAATAACCCAGAATGGGATACAAAACAAACACAGTCACAGAAAACAGGCGAAGCCCCTTTTGTTCCTTCACTTCATTTCCAAGCTCAGAATATTCTTGACGGAAGACAAAAAATTCCCACACAAACAGTTACAAGAAGAAGGAAAAAAGCAACACAAACCAGGCAAGATAAAGGCTGGAGGACATCCATGGATAACACACACTGGGAAAGACACCAAACTCAGAGAGGAACCATAAACTAGAGATATTTCCATGCTTTGTTTCCAGCGTTCTCCAGTACGCATGTCCTAATTCTTATTCAGTTGTCACAGCTGCAGCCCATGAAGAGGACCAAGGCCCTCTCCTCCCGAATAGACCACATCTCTTCCTTATCCTCTCCTCCCTGAGTGCTCTAGGATGGAGAGGGGATGGGCCTGGGTTTTCCTCTGAACACCCAGCCAGCCTCTGCCCTTCCCCAACATTCTCCACAACCTCCAGAGCCACACTTGCACTCCCTATCAGCTGTTCCTTCTCTCCCTCAGAGTCAGTCTCCACCAGGGGCATGACAAGCTCTGTGGCACAGCACTGCAATGGAGAAATGGGCAATACAGCAGCCTGTGTGAGGGAAGGAGGAGGCCACTTTCCCTCTTTCTTCCCCCTGCTCCTCCTTCTCCCCTCATGTTGTCTGCTTCGTTTCCCAATTATCAACTGGTTCACCCAAGCTCAGGTTAGCTGTCATGGGAGTCTCGTCCCACATGTGTAGTAGAGCTGGAGGATGGGGATGGATCACGCCTCCCACAACAGCCAACCTGACCCCACAAAGGCATTTAAAAAANAAAAAGTGACTTATGACCAGTGGTGAAATTCAAATAATTTAACTAAATTTAAATTTAGTTAAATTATTTGAATTTCACCACTGGTCATAAGTCACTTTTTTAAATGCCTTTGTGACTTCGAATGGTAACTAAACAAATGACTGTAACTTGAGAACTACCTGTACTATCACTATCAGAAATAGCAATGTCACTTAGACTCATATACCGCTTCACAGTGCTTTACAGGCCTCTCTAAGCAGTTTACGGAGTCAGCATATTACCCCCAATGATCTGGGTCCTCAGAAATGCAGCTTTGAAAATTAAATTAACCCAAGAAAGCAACATGAGGGAATTGTTGAGAGGCTAACCACATCACAGTTTTGGGGCTTAAACTCCTCGGGACATTTTTCTAAAAATACTTGTGGAAATAGCTACTCCATATCAATATTACAAATGATATGCATTGCAGAAAAGAACTTGTCAATTTTCTCCAGTATAAATAGAAATGTTCAATATGATGGGTTAATGAAAATGTAACAAGTAGCCCTTCTGTTGCTCTTTCCAGAAAATGAGTAGTCATATTTCTTCAAGACTGCAAGAATTTAAGCTTCCTCGGTGAGGTGCCAGTATGTTAATGTGGCTTTCAATAAACTACCTAGGAAATCTAAACACTGCTAATCAAGTCATTTAGTCTTTTAAAGTTAAATGCTGCTGTAAGAGAATGCAAGGTATAATTAATAACTCAAGCTGGGAGAGTGTGGCTGTTTTTATTTTTTAAAAAAATTGGTAATGATACATGATTCTTTTTTAAATCAGAAAATGAAAACTTCATCTGTTGTGAAATATGTAAACCAGGTAAAAGCTACTGAAATGAAGCATTGAGAAGCGGTATATAAGTCTAAGTGCTATTGCTATTTTGAGAGCTTGTGGAGTGGCTGATTGAACATTAGTATGGGATAAAATAATGCAAGACTCAAGGATAAATTGACTTAAATTCCTGACAAAGAGTGGGGTAGAAATAAATAACCCACCAACAAAGTAACTTGTTTGGCACCAAAAATCCTGATATTATTAGGCATTATTTAAGGAAGATAAATAAATGGTGGGAATATTTCATCCTTATGAAACATGTTTTAATATATTTACAGAATAGAATATCTGTAGCTCTGAAATGAACTACTGGGTCCTTGATGCTCTCTGAACTTGATTGTTTTCTTACAGACATTTCATTACCCAAGAAGGTAATGAACATCATTAGTGCTAGGAGGGTTTGCTCTCATTTTATAACCTAGTGCAGCAGACCCCAAGCTTTCCAACTTGACAGCATGGCCCAATTGGGGGGGGAAGGCATGTGAGTGGTAGGCATATGCGTGTGCACACAGCTGCATTTGCATAAGCACAAGCTGTCTCCACTTGTTTGAGTGGAGCTTCACATGAGCATGCTTGACTTTCTCTCCTGCAGCCCAGTTTTGAACAGGCTGTGTTCCAGTAGTGGGTCACAGCCCAGTGGTTAGGGGCTCCTATCCTAGTGGTTTGCCCTGTCAGTGTTGTTGGGAATGGTCTTGGTAGTTCCTTGATAGGGATATTGTTTGCTTCTTAATTGTTGGTCTTGTGTTAATCTTGATATTAATCTCTGCTCATCTGGGTGCTGGTAAGGAGATTTTTGGTCTTTTTGTTTTCCTTTTTTACTTTTTGATTGTGTCTTTTAAATGGTATGTAGATGTTATTTTATCTCTATGTACCTATTGATGGCTGATTTGTCTGAGTACCTGGCTTCCAGGAATTCTCTAGCTGAACTGGGCTTGGACCAGGATGATCACAGTTTTCCAGTTGAAACTATGGTAGGTCTGTCCATGTGGTGTGAAACTAAGGAGTTTTCATCATGTCGTCTGACTGCTAGTTTGTGTTCGTGGATGCATTATAGCACTTAGCAATAGCACTTAGACTTATATACTGTTTCACAGTGGTTTACAACCCTCTTTAAACAGTTTACAGAGTCAGTATATTGTCCCCAACAATCTGGGCCCTCATTTTACTGACCTCACAAGGGTTGAAGACTGAGTCAACCTTGAGCCTAGTAAGATTCGAACTGCCAAACTGCTGGCAGCTGACAGTCAGCAGAAGTAGCCGGCAGTACTGTCTAACCACTGCGCCACCATGGCTCTTATTATGCCAGTTCTCTGTCTCTTTGTCCTAAAAATTGGCTGTTGCAGTCCTTACACTGTATGCCTATAGGACCATTTTACTAACCTAACAACTGCAGTGTTATACCTTCCAAATATGAGAAGAAAGGTCATCAAATGGGGCAAAATCCACTTAACAACTGTTTTGCTTAGCAACAGAAATTTGGGGTCATAATTCAACATGTAGCAAATCTAAGGGCAAAATTCTCTCCTGGCATTATATTATCAGCAAAAAGGGACAGATGAATGTCAGGAGGATAAATCAATGTGAAGATACAGCTAAGGGCTGAATGCCTGCCCTATAGTACTCTTTTAACTTTCTATAGGGATTTTCAAATTTTGTGATGTAATGAACTGCTAAAATTAAATTTTCTATGGAACACTCCCCTGCACAATAACATTATTAAAGCCCATGTCACACTGCACCAACAGATGGAAAGAGGATGTAAAATGGAGAAAAACCCTTGCCATCCATTGGTGAACGCGATGCGTCCGTTCTGTATTCACTGCGTGCATGATTCATACGTTCTATCCATCCAGCATCCGTCTACTGAGATTTCATCCACTCAAAAAGATTTCAGTTGCACAAAACTTTTTGAGCGGATGAACTTTCTGCAGCGTCCATTCTACATCCACGACACATACGGGGAACAAACGTTCTACATCCGTTACACGACCGCTGTATCTGCTCACCATCCGCTGCGCATCCACAAAAATCGCATCCGCTCCAGCGGAAAATAGAAAGAGGGAAGAAGCGAAAGGGATGCAGAACGTCCGCGCAGCATTAGTAGCACGGACATAGAAAGGATGTAAGCGGATGCAGCTCAAATATAAAGCATTAAAACGGAAAAAACGTTCATATAGGGGACGTATCTCGAGGATGTCTAGAGTGGAAGGACACCTAGCGAAAATCCTATATTTCCTATAAAAAGGGGGAGGAAATCACCTGGATCTCACTTTCAGTCCAGGAACCCTGGTGTGTAGACCTCTTCAGTCTTGCTCTTGCTCTTGCTCTTCCACAGCATCCAGTCATCTCCACCATGGATCTTCGCACACTCCTTTTGGTAGCCACCATCATTCTACCACACAGTGCGCGAAGTCCTCTACAGGCTCTTTCACCTGTTCTCATGCAAGGAAAAGGAGGCGTCCAAGATGTGTGGTGGGGTCCGAAGGATGGATCACGAGAAGAGCTGAGTACGGACTGTATGACAAGCTGATGGTGGAGCTGAGGAACGAAAACCCTCGTCATTCCAGCACTATATGAGGATGCCCACCAGCCATGTTTGACGAAGTTGTGGAGCGGCTGAGACCACGGTTGACCAAGGCAAACACCATCTTCCGGCCAGCCTGGACTCTGGACTGAAGTGGGCACTGACTCTGCGCCACCTGGCTCCGGGACCACGTACGGAACATGCAGTACAGCTGGAGGGTGCCACACCAACACCATCAGCATTGTGGTCAGAGAAGTTGGTGCAGCGCATCATCGAAGAATACCTGGAGGAGCTCCTCGCTAGTGCCCTCCACACTGAAGAAGGCTGGAGAAAGTTGCAGAGGCAGTGGTATCAGAAGTGGAACTTCTCCCACACCGTTGAAGCCATAGATGGAAGCACGTGGCCTGCAAACCTCCACCCAACTCAGGGTCCAATTATTTCAACTACAAGGACTTCTTCAGTATCATCCTCTTTGCCATGCTCGATGCTCTGCAGTTATGTACATCGATGCTTCAGGCAACGGTCAGCTTCAGATGCCAGGTATACCAATGCCAGTTGACCTCAAGGAGGGGCTGGAACGCAACGCTCATCATCGGTTTTCCAGATCCAGACCCCCTGCCCCAGCACAGCGCAAGATGTGCCCTACTTCATCGTGGGGATGACGCCTTCTCTCTCAGAACTTACCTCATGAAGACCTACACTTCACATGCCTCACCCGTGAAGAGAGGGATCTTCAACTACAGGCTGTCCCATGGCAAGACAGGTCGTGGGAACGTCTTTGGCATTCTGGCCAACAGGTTCCAGATACTTCTCACCACCATGCAGCATCACCCAGAGATCGTGAGGAGCATCGTGGAAGCTTGCTGCATCCTGCACAATCTCATGCGCACCGCTACCCAGTGTTGCCAGAACAGGCTTGTGGACCACCAAAAAGGCAATGGGGCACTGGAGCCTGGTGAATGGAGGCAAGGAGTAAACCTGATGGACACTGTGGATGTGCCAGGCCCCAACAGAGCTTCAACGTGAAGGAAGAAGCAGCGCAACTCCTGAAACACTGGTGCAACTCCCCAGCTGGAGCAGTGGAGTGGCAAGACAGGATGGCAGATGCTTAATGGTGCTTCTTCAGCCTGTCTCAATCACACGGATGAAATTGTGCCATGTATGTTGAGTGGCCCTACAATGAACAGGCATTTAATAAAGAGTTGTGTTTAGTTGAAATGTGTTGATCGAATGATTAACATTGTTATTGATAATAAAGGGCCATAGTGTGGCACCTGGAGGGTGGACCATACAGTCCACTATGTTGCACTGGAGGTTTATCTATCCCACTGCTTATCCTTACCATCCCACCGCCTATTCCATCCCACAGGTATCCTGCCCATCCCACTGCTATCCCCCTCACCAGCTATCCCATCCACAGGTATCGCCACATGCATCCTTCCTGCCAAAGCATGCAAAGCTTAACCATTTCTAAAAGTTTCCACAAGACTTTATTTACAAAAAGAACTGAACCAAGTGTGTGAAGCAAAGATAACCTTTATTAATAACAAACTATAAAAGCAAAATAACTAAGTGTCCCAAGCAAAGATAAAGTCAACAGGTAGCAACCCAGTCCCTGGCCCTCTCTTCTCATCACTCTGAGGCTGCCATGGTCTCATGGGTGAAGGGTCCAGGTGCTGTGGAGGTGGCGTGGCTGAGTGCTGATCTGAGGCACCATTGGGGTGCCTGGCCCCAAGAGAAAACAGGGGATAGTGTGTGGAGGAGCTCTCAGAGAGCTGGCTCAGTCCGTGATGTTGAGAGGCCCTTCATCCATGACATGGGGTGTCAGTCCAAGCCGCGATGACAGATGTTCTGATGCTGGGCTTGGCTGTGGGTGAGGAAGGAGGAGTGTAGTGGAGCTGTCTGGTCTGCAGTGAGCGAGGGTGAGGCGTGGGTAGCATCTCTGGAGTGGGGGCATTTGGTGGATCGGTGGTATTGGTGGCATCGGTGGCACCTGTAGCATCGGTGGCACTGTACTGTGCGATGTACCTGTGCCTGCTGGCGGAAGAGCTGCCTGTTCTGCTGGAAATCCTGGTAGCCGTTAGCCTTGGTAGGTGAGGGGCTGCGGAAAGCCTTGGAAGGGCTGTGACATCACTGGGGTGGAGGAGCAGACCTGGACTGGGTCAGAGCAGGTTCAGCTGGGCCTGGAGGGTTGTGCAGAAGACCTGTGATCCCTCTCTTTATCACCTGGTACTGTGATTCAGACATGTCCACGAGGGTCTGGTTTGACATAGGTGAGGAAGGGCTTGCGGTTTGAGGATGGTATGTCGGTGTGTACCAGCTGAGAGGGAGATCTATGCTGCTTTTGATGGTGTCCCTGATCTCAGCAGGACAGTGTGGCTCTGCCCTCCAGTCTGGCTCTCTGCCTGCTTTCTGTTGGAAGGTGGAGCTGGGGGTGGGTTTGGGTTGGTCTCTGGTGGCAGCGGCTTTCTTCTTACTCCAACTGCGTCAGGGGGTCCTCCATGTGCTCCACCACGGGGAGTGCAGCTGTCGGGGGGGTCTCTGTCGTGGGGCGCTGCAAAGATACCTGCCTGGACACAGGAGCTGATCTTTTGGCCAGAAGAGGACTGCTGTCTGTGGGCTGCCTGAGAGAGAGGGTTGTCAGAGGGGCTGCTCCTCGGTGGCGGATCTCACCCTCCAAGAAGCTGCACTTGGCCATCACCTAGGTCTCCAGGTCCGGTGGCTTGACCGCACACTTTCTGCGCCAGACTTCTTCAGGTGCAGCTTCCTATAACCAGGTGTGCATGTGCTTCCACCACACCAGGAGGACATCCGAACTGTAGCCCAGGCTCTCCCCCTTCTCTCTCCAAGCCAACTTTCTTCCGTTTTGGTGTCTCCGATAGAGCCTGTGTCCCTTCTCCAGAGAGTACTCGTTCTCCCTCAGCCATTCGAGCACCTCCTCTCATGTACCTTGCAATTGGAGTACTGTCTCCTCTCACCTTTTCTCGGTGATTGCCTCTCCTCCTCTGGCAGGGCCCTTCTGGGCCCTCATCAGCAGGGCTTTGAGGTTCTAGAGGGGCTGGTTCACCACACCACACCACACCACGCAGCAGCAGCAGCAGCAGCAGCAGCACCAGGACAGCAGCAGCAGCACCAGGAGCACAAAAGGACCAGCAGGACCCAGCAGAAACCAGCAGGCACTCAGCAGGACCCCGGAGCACCACAGGCAAGTCAGACCAGCAGACGCACCAGCACCAGGAGCAGCACCGCAGAGCTCAGCACCACAGAAGCCCAGCACCAGGAGCAGCACCAGCAAGAAGCCCCGAACCAGACAGAGTTAGCACCAGCAGAAGCCCAGCACCAAGTCAGCCCAGCAGCAGAAGCCCGCAGAAGCAAGTCAGGGTCAGGGGGTGGGATGGTGGTCCTGTCCTTCTTGCCAGGGTCGCGCAGGAGTAGGCACAGGGCTTCCTCTTCTTCCCAGGGTTATTGGATGAAGATGTGTCTGGCAGCAGGTCTTTCCTCTGAATGGTGACCTGCTTGTAAGCTACTTCCCTTTATATCAGGGGCTGACGCATGCATCCTCCCCACATGCGCAGTGAACGCTTTGCATCTGACTAGGCATCTGCTATGCATCGCTAGGCGTCCGTGATGCATACGCGTAATTCACTAGGCATCCATCCTGCATCCACTCCTTCCGCTGCATGTCTGCTTGCTGTTCTCCCCGGGAAGCCCTGGCGATGTGTCATCCACTTCCATCTGCTAGGCTTCCATTGAGCATCCACTTAACATCCTCGCTACATCCTCACCGCCGTCCGTTCCTTCTGTTGTTGTCCGTTCTTTTATCGCAAATTTGGGGCACTTTTGAGAGCGGCATACAGCAACTACCGGATAACAACCTATGGAAAATTTGCTCGTCCACTGTGTCCTTTTTACATACGTTTTGCATCCATCGGCCGATGTGACCTAGCCTTAACAATGCAAATGGCTAAACAAGTGAACTAATGTTACCAGTAGCTGTTGAGTGGTGAGCTCAATTCTCTATTCCCTTCCCCGCTCTGAAAAGTGAGTGCTGTGTGATGCAAGCCCCCCTCAGGCCTTATGCCATCCTGCCATAGGGGCCTCCATTTTTGTCTTCCCAGAAGTCAGGAGTCTGCAGAGCTGCTCACATTTCCATTGTCTATTCTTCCCCATTTGCTTAGATCTCATCAAGAATTGCAACCCTACCTTACAGAACGAGAGAGTTTAATAATTCCCCGTGACCACTGAATTCAAAGTCTTTTATCTCTAGGCGAGTTACATTTTCAGAGTGTGGTTTTCTAAAATTACCTTTGGGTTATTGTTGTCAGTTTATTAAAAATGGAAGGAAGCACAGTGATTTATTATTAGAATTCCACTGTAATTACTTCTGCTCTCATCAGCATCACAATTAAGTTCAATACCAAATATTTTAATGTTACTAAGATTAAGATACTAATAGCTATTAAATTCTGGCCAACATAATCTGTTATTAAATTAAGCAATGGCCCATGGCTAACTGATTATGATAATGGATATAGTCACATCTCTAGTGAATAGAGAGGCATAGAGATAGAGAGATTTGTAGGAGATTGGATTAAGATCTGGTTAAAATGGTAACTCTGATAGCATTCACTAAAGCAATATAATTGAGGGAACTGCATTTCTGTAGAAAAACTACAGTGCCTGTGCACATGTTATACATGTCTGTAACATACATTGTACACAGAGAATATTTCACTCTCACAACCTTGTTTTACCTGTACAGGTAAGACTCTGCAACATATACTGTATTTCCCCCAAAATAAGACCCAGTCTTATTTTCTTTTGGGCTTGAAAATAAGTACTCACACTTATTTTGGGGGAGGTTTTATTTTTTTATAAGTGCAGGAGGCAGCGAATGCAGGGGCCAACAGGAGTGGGGGAAAGCTACTGCTGGCCCTGCCTTCTTGGTCCCACTGTCTGCTTGCCCACGGTTGCAATGAACCAAGCTCTCAACATGCCTTGGCTTCCACCCGCCCAGCCTGCTGGCATAGATGCTGCTGGGGCACTTTTTGGCTGTGGCAGGTGCCATGCAGGCCACCAAGCAGTTGCCCATGCTGCTGCTGGCCTCACGGGGGCTCTTTGCCTTCCTGGCAGAGAAGGTGGAGACCGGGATGTGCTGAGACCTTGGCCCTGATTGAGGCTGTGGACAAACAGACAGTGAGATGGAGAAGACAAGGTATAACTCTGTTTCAAACCATTCCCTTCGCAAGCACACAAAGCTTCGGGTCTCCATTATTTCTTCATCTGGGCAAAAAATATTTAGTCGCCTGTGTGGTGCTTGGGAATGGAGTGGTAATTCTTGGAAACTTATTCTGAAAACTGTAAACCATGTGTAGGAATTATGGTGTTGACATATATAGAAAGAATGATGACTTGGGAAAAGTTGTAAATTCATGATCAACAGTGATGAGTTTTTACCTTCCAAATTTGTTTTGCAAAAACAAGCAAAAAAACACAGAACAGCAATCCAGTCATTTCTTCAAATTCCTGAGTTTTATATCTCCCTTAGGCTCTCAGAAGCTGAAGGAAATGAAATTTGATGAAACTTTTCTATGGCGTTGTTCTACACAAATGGCTGAATTAAAATTTCAGAATGACTTCATATTTAAACTTTCTGTCTGGTTTAATTTCTTCTTTTTCTTATCATCATTATCTGCATCATCTAAGAAATATCCTATTTATGCTAGAATGTATACAGATGTGTATCTATATATATATCTATATGTGCTGTTCAGCTTCCTTCGGGTATTATCCCACGTTATTGTAGTGCTTTTAAAGTTGTGTGTCACAGAATCTCATCTGCCAATCATGCAGGGTTCTGTATTGAGTTTGTACAGAAGCCTGATGATGGCAGATGAGATTCTGCTGAAAACGTTGGACAAACTTAAAAGCACTACAATGACGTGGGATAATATACCGAAGGAAGCTAAACAGCACACATGTAGAGGGTAGCTGGTGAAAACTTAAAAAAACAAATATGTAGTATGTATGTATGTATGTACGTACGTGTGTGTGTGTGGTGTGGATGTGTCATTGTATATGAATATGTATATTTCTTTAGTAATTTTGGAAATTTCCTGGCATGCAAGGGAATTAAAGAAAATGATTTTAAAGGCCCTGTCACACTGCCCAACAGATGCAAAACGTTTGAAAAAGGACACAGTGGACGAGAAAAATGTTCCATCCGTTGTTATCTGCTCTCAAAAGGGGCAAAATTTGCATAACCAGAGCAGCTCAAAACCTTCTGAGCAGATGAAATGTCAATAGACGGATGCTGGACGGATAGAGAGGAAGCAAAATGGAGGCAGGAGAGTACAGAACAGAAGCATCGCGTTAACCAACGGATGGCAAGTGTTTTTCTCCATTTTACATCCTCTTTCCATCCGTTGGTGCAGTGTGACAGGGGCTTAATATTGAGAAAAGAGCTGGGTATTACCATGAGAAATATGAATTATATATCATTTCTAAATGACTATGTTAAGACAATGGCATGTCAATGGCCATCTATGTCAAAATTGAATGACCCTTTCTCAACGGGGGGGTGAGATACAACATCATTCATCTCCAGTCTACAACACAGTCCTTTCAACAGTTCCAAGAAGATGCCACACCCATTTGCACCACTCAGGTGACCCTGATGACACAAATAAACCTCCAGGTGGCCTCAATGACTCTCTAAAAGAATGCAAATGACCAACTGTTTGCAAATCCTTCCATTCCCCATTATCCAGTCAGAGCTGAAAAAGCTTCTTGGGTGAGAAGTAAATATCTTCAAAGAAAAACAAAAACAAGAGTGTCCAATTGCCTTTTGAAAAAGCACCTTTGGGACAACTATGACCTGGATGACTGAGAATCTCCATAGACATGGAATAAAGTTAAAAAAGATATGTTAAGATGAAGGGAATTACAGTTGTCGTTTTAATTGTAAAAATGGAAAGATTTGGCAAGATTTTCTGTATGAATTGTATACTTTCCCGAACCATAGATTCCTTCTCATGGTCTCTCATGCTTCAGTCTCATTGCATATACAGTACAATACAGTACATGAGGTTGTCCTTGAAGACCACTTGGATGGAGCCTAATGAATAAGCTTGCACTGGTTGCCAGTGATTTTCTGGGGGTAATTTAAGGTGTCATGAATTATGCAGAAAGTCCTTCATGGCATAAATCTAGATTGATCAGTGGATTTTGGAACTAGAAATTGGGAACATATCCTCCTCAATCTTTTAAACAAATAACATATTTGAACAAAGAACGTGGCATCCAATTGTGATGACACTGACAGCTTTCCCTTGGAAGTATTTAATTCTTTTATCTAGGCTAAATTTGGCACAGCTACTTTGTTGGGGATGCCTTACAGAACATCAGGTTGGGAAAAGCTGTAGTGAGTGTGTTTAGGATTGTGGCTGTAAAGATGAATGTTATGGCCCATAGCAACACATGACTCCAGCTTTATAGGAGTGGTTTTTTTCAGTGACTGAGACATTTCAATATGCTTTCTGGAAATAGACAGACCTTCTTTTATTTAATATCTAACTGTCACCTTCTCACTTTCTAGCCTTTCCTATCTCACCAGGCTCAAGGTTTACTCAGCCTTCCATCCTTTCAGGGTGGGTAAAATGAGGGCCCAGATTGTTGGGGGCAATCTCTGTAAACCACTTAGAGAGGGCTGTAAAAGCACTTATATCAAGTCTTAAGTCTATTGCTATTAGCCATTTAATTAAAAAATGAATACACAAAGGAATGGAAAACTTAAATGTAAAGCTTCATTATTCTAAGTCCTACTCACAGTTGCATAATCTCATCTCTCTTTATTATCTGCCATCAAGTTGTTGACAATGCTTAGTGACCACACAGGTAGACCTTTTCCATGAATTTCCATCTCCGGTGCCCCAGCCATAACAAGCCAACTACTTTCATGCGATGTGATCTCCATGACTGCTTCATGGAAGCTTTCAACTTTTGTCCCTTTGTTCAGAGAAAGGGAGGGGATTTTTTTTTTTTTTTTGCCATTGCAACTTTTGNGGAGGGGTTTTTTTTTTTTTTTTTGGCATTGCAACTTTTGCATTACCATGTAATACTGGGTATGTATCCACAGGCAGCTGGCAGAGAGCTGTTTAAGCTGGGTGCTGAACTAGGCACAGACACTGACAGGCAGTAGTTAAGCTGCTCTTATCTTTTTCCTCCATGTCACTGATAATGATACTGTAATTCTCAGTAAACTCAGATCTTTTGGCTATGTTTTGACAGCAAGCTTGTTATTCCAGTGGTCTGCACTTTTCTCCGACTATGTCATTTCCGTTGGTGAGGTCTCTTGTCTCCCATCCTTTCATTTGTTTTCAGAGCTTTGGAAACAAGTCTTCCCCTTCCCTCAACTTATGTTTTCTTGCAATCTCTCTTTTTTAAAAATTTCACTAGTATGTATTACTCAGACTAAAACGAATTGTTCTTTTGTGAAGAACGGTGGGGCAAAGCAAACTTGGGTATCATTCACTGACTTTATTGTGTGCGTTAATGTAGCTTTAAAGAGGGGGAGTAGCAGCGGTGGTATGCTGCCAGTTCACACCGGTTCTAGTGATCCGGGAATGCCAGTTAGCAGTTGGCCCCACCCCACCCTCACCTTTTCCTGTCCTTATATTTTCTTTGTTTGTAGCTCATCTGGTAGGCAAGGCAGAGCAGATGGCTGTGCCTCAGCTGTTTTACTCACCAGCGCTGATGGTAAGGTACATTTCCATGCTTAAAATTGCCCAGTTTAGAATGCTCCGCGCGCACCCACAAAAACCTGTAATAAAATATTTTGAATTCCACCACTGGTGAGTAGGGCATACCCTTAACCAAGCAGAGAGGCCCCCAAGGAGCACAGTTTTCCTTCCAGAATATGAAAGCATTCTCGGCTATGATCTTCCAGTCACTATGAAGCTTTTTTTATTTTTTATTTTGTCAAGTGATTATAAGATAACAGGTATAAGTATAAACATAGTTATGAATACATGAAATGGATACATATAAGAAAAAGAAAAAGAAACAATAGGACAGGGACGGTAGGCATGTTGGTGCGCTTTTCTACTTCATAATCTTATCCTGTTGAGAATAGCAATAGCAATAGCACTTAGACTTATACACAGCCTCACAGTGCTTTACAGCCCTCTCTAAACAGTTTACAGGGTCTGAATATTGCCCCAACAATCTGGGTCTTCATTAAGTAGGCTGGTAACTAGAACGAACTTCTAAACTTCAGAAAAGTCTATCCTGATGAAGTGCTATCCTATTCATTTTAGTGCTTCGCCAAATATTCCTGTAGCAAATGAAGGTATGTTTGCACTGTTAAAGTAAGCCATGTAAGTAGGCTTCTTTGAAAAATACCTGAGAGAATATTTGTCACTAAGAATAGGCTTGCGAAGATTACACATCTCGTTATGCTTTTTTTCAAATAATTTTATTGATAATGTTAAATGAAAAAAGACAATATAAATTTTTAAAAAATACAAATGGAAAAATACAAGAAAAAAGGGGTATGTATGAGACAGCAAAGAAAAAAACAAAAAAGAAGTGATTTCCTCCTTTATCCCAATAGATAAAAATAATTTTAGGAGCTTATTACTATCTCTAAATAAAATATAATTTTTCTTTTCCCCTCAAATCAATCTTTGTCAGCAAAAATTCAGCAAGGATAACTGGATACACTATTTCCCTCTTTTAATCTTGATTAAGCAAGCCAACCTTATATACCCCTCTCAATTAAAAAAAAGTCTTTAACTCCTTAAAAAAAAAAAAAGTCCCAGAGATAATCTGTTAATTATCCGTGTTTCAAGCCAAAAATCCTCCAGGACTTTCACAGAGTTCTTTTGTATCAATAAGCAAAGTTTATCCTTTGGTTTGTTGCTTCTAAAAATGTCTTTCCAAGTTTTAGCAGAGCTTTTTTGGATGTACATGAGAAAAAATACTTATCCAAATCAGTTTCCTGATTTAATATCTGTTCATCTCCTTTAGGGAATAAGTTATTTAGCAGATCCATTTGTATCCCCTTCAAATTAATTTCTTAGACATCCATCAGAGCTTATTCTTGTTTTACAATTTTATTAGAAGAGTTTGATCCATTCTATCCAAAAGCTTGGCTGAGAATTATTCAAAAATTTGCACAAAGGATTTCAGCTTCATTTTCTTTATCTTCTGGCTTTAGTGTCCAATCCTCAATATCTCCTTATTCTGAAACAAAACAAAAACAAAACAAAAGCAATCTTCATTTTTCCATGAAAAAAATATCTTCTAAATCATTCAAAACTATAATTCCATATCCCCCTGGATTAATCTGTTGTTAATTTTCCAAAATCCACATACTAACAAGCCTTTTACTGCATAGTCCAAAAGCACAGGTATTGTAAAACTTTTAAAATGAAATTCACACCATTGGCTTTTAAAGAGGTAACTGAAAATCAGAGAACAATTTCCAAAAGTGATTAGAAAAAGGAAGCATATGAACACAATGACTTTCAAAGGCACCAACCATGGTTGGAGCAAAATGGTTATTTCTTCATCTCCCAGAGCTCTAAACCCTTTGGAGACAGCTGTTTTGCAATCTCATCACAAGGAACAGCTATCTAGAGTACTTGTGGGCAATCTCAACTCCTCTCTTTGTCCAGAGAGAAATTATGAAGAGCCATCTTCAGTCTGCCATTTCTTCCCTGTGAGTCTCGGAAATGTGTTTAATTCCCAAAGCCCTTCATGTTCTGAATTTTCTGTTCCAACTATCATGAGTTTTTGAAAATTTATGGGTGGCAAGAATGTATAATTCTCTTTGCTTCATTCCTCAAGACTTTTTTTTTATTTACTACTTATAGGAATTATATGTAACTTATATTATATTAATTACATATTACTTTAGGAATTATACAGATTCTCCTTTTGAAGGGAATGAGGCAATATAAAATAAATGGATTTTATGTTTTTTATCTAAGCAACTGCAGCTGCATGAGTGACTTTGGTGTTCTGCATTTATTTCTGTATCTCCTGGCCTCTTTTTACATCCAATCAATTTGGCTATAAAAGAGTAATAGATATTATTAGTAATACCTAATAATAGTAATAAGTAGTAATAGGTATTAAATGATCTTGTGAGCATTTTTCCAATGACAGGATCTCTTGCCCTGTTCTGCCATCTTGGCTTCAGCTCCCATAGAATTTTGTGCACAAGTTACTTTTCTGCTTTTTGACCAATATCAAGCAGGAAGTTCCCAGCTTCTAAAGGCGCCACGTATGTAACAAGTCTTCATTTATTTATTTTTTAATTGTTTGGAAATGACCAGATAGAAACCTGCCTTGCTGATTGCACATTTGAAAGATGACCCAGCAGTCAGCTTCAAAATTCTGGCAACTTGGCAACTTTAAGATATGTAGATTTCAACTCCCAGAATTCCCCAGCCAGCATGCTTTAATATCTTAAAGTTGCCAAATTTGAAAACTCTGCTTTAGAGGAATTAGGAGGGATTCTGTACAGCCAATTTTGCCATTGCAGTATATGCAGTAGTGTTTTAGTAATCATTCTCTTTGTTTCCCTCTTTCCCCCTTTATTTGTATTTCAATATTTTAAGCCCATGTCACACTGCACCAACGGATGGAAAGAGGATGTAAAATGGAGAGAAACACTTGCCATGTTAAGCGCGATGCATCTGTTCTGTACTCACTGCGTCCATTTTTCTATCCTCTCTATCCGTCCAGCATCCGTCGACTGAGGTTCCATCCGCTCAAAAAGTTTTGAGCTGCTCAAAACTTTTTGAGCGGAAAATGTATCCAACGCATCTGTTCTGCATCCGTGACGCATACAGGGAACATCCGTTCTGCATCTGTCGTCATCTATTACGCGTCCGCTACATCTGTTAGGCATCTGCTGCGCATCCGCGCAACTCAAATCCGCTCCAGTGGAAAGCAGACACAGGGAGGAAGCGAAACGGACACAGAATGGATGCGCAGCGTTAGTAGCACGGACGGAGAAAGGATGAAAGCGGATGCAGCTCGCATACAAAGCATTTAAATGGAAAAAACATTCGCAGAGGGGACCTCTCGGATATTAAGGATGTATAGGGATGCCTAAAGGATGCAAAAGGACACATAGTGGAAAACCTACATTGCCTATAAAAAGGGGGAGCAACTCACTTGGATCTCACTTTCAGACCAGCAGCCCTGCTGTGCAGACCTCTGCAGCCTTCATCTGGCTCTTGCTCTTCCACAGCATCCGGTCATCTCCACCATGGAATCTCACACACTCCTTTTGGTAGCCACCATGCGTCTCTGCAACAGTGCGAAGCCATCCACAGGCTACAGAAAAGGAGGCAGCCAAGAAGCGTCTGGGTCCGAAGATGGATCGGGAGAAGAGCAGAGTTCGGGCTGTACAACAAGCTGATGGTGGAGCTCAGGAACGAAGACCCTTGTGCATTCCAGAACTTCATGAGGATGCTCCAGCCATGTTTGACGAAGTTTGTGGAGGGCTGACACCCAGGTTGACCAAGCAAGAGCACCAACTTCCGGCCCAGCCTGGAACCTGGGCTCAAGGTGGCACTGACTCTGCACCACTTGGCTCCGGGACCACCTACAGAAGCATGCAGTACGGCTGGAGGGTGCCACACAACACCATCAGCATTTGTGGTCAGAGAAGTGGTGCAGGCCATCATCGAAGAATACCTGGAGGGCTCCTCCAGTGCCCCTCCACTGAAGAATGCTGGAGAAAGTTGAAGAGCAGTGGTATCAGAGGTGGAACTTCCCACACACTGTTGGAGCCATAGATGGCAAGCACGTGGCCTGCAAAGCTCCAGCCAAGTCGGGGTCCATTATTTCAACTACAAGGGCTTCTTCAGCATTGTCCTCTTCGCCATGGTCGATGCTGACTACAAGTTCATGTACATCAATGCTTCAGGCAACGGGTCAGCTTCAGATGCCCAGGTTTACAATGCTAGTGACCTCAAGGAGGGGCTGGAATGCAACCTCATCATGGGCTTCCCAGATCCAGCCCCTGCCCAACAACACACAAGATGTGCCCTACTTCATCATGGGAGATGACGCCTTCTCCCTCAGAACCTACCTCATGAGCCCTACACTTCCAGATTCCTCACCTGTGAAGAAAGGATCTTCAACTACAGGCTGTCCAGGGCAAGACAGTTGGTGGAGAACGCCTTAGGCATCCTGGCCAACAGGTTCCAGGTACTTCTCACCACCATGCAGCATCACCAAAGACCATGAGGAAAATTGTGGAAGCTTGCTGCATCCTGCACAATTTCATGTGCACCCGCTACCCAGTGTTGCAGAACAGGCTCATGGACCTCCAACAAGGCAATGGGGACATGGAGCCTGGGGAATGGAGGCAAGGAGTAAACCTGATGGACACTGTGGATGTACCAGGCCCAAACAGAGCTTCATGTGAAGGGAAGAAGCAGTGCAACCTCCTGAAACACTGGTGCAACTCCCCAGCTGGAGCAGTGGAGTGGCAAGACAGGATGATAGATGATTAATGGATGCTTCCTTCAGCCTGTCTCATCACACTGATGGAGATTGGGCCATGTATGTTGGGTGGGCCTACAATGAACAGGGCATTTAATAAAGAGTTGTGTTTATGTTGACATGTGTGGATGATTGATTACATTATTACTGATAATAAAGGGCCATAACTGTGGCACCTGGGAGGGTGCACCATACAGTCCCACTATGCTTGCACTGGAGGTTTATCTATCCCACAGTATTACCCATCCAAAGGTATCCCTGCACATCCCACAGGTATCTAACCATCAAAGGTATCCTGCCCATCCCAACTTGCTATCCCTTACCCCATCCCACAGGTATCCCTGCCCATCCCACTGCTATCTTAACCCATGCAAAGGCTTAAACCATTTCTAAAAGTTTCCACCAAGACTTTATTTAATAAAATAAATGAAGCAAGTGTGTGAAGCAAAGATAATCTTTATTAATAACAAGCTGTAAAAGAAAAATGACCCAAGTCAAGGGTCCAAATAAAGTCAACAGGTAGCCACCCAGTTTTCTGGCACTCTTATCAGTCACTCGGAGGTGTGCCCAGTCTTAGGGGTGAAGGGTCCAGGTGCTGTGGAGGTGGCTGCTGCTGGAGTGCTGGTCTGAAGTGCCACTGGGGTGCCTGGCCCTGAGAGGACAACAGGGGACGGTGTGTTGAGGAAGCTCTCGGACAGCTGGCTCAGCCCCACGATGTTGAGAGCTCCTTCCTCCATGCCATGGGGTGTCAGCCCCAGTACGGATGACAGATGTACTGAGGCCGGGCTTGGCTGTGGGTGGAGGAAGGAGCAAGTGTAGTGGGGCTGTCTGGTCTGCAGCTGGGTGAGGACTGGCATCGGTGGCATCTGTGGCATGGGTGGCATATGTGGCCATGGCTGACATCGGTGGCACCTGTAGCATCGGTGGCATCGGTGGCACCTGTGCTGTGGATGTACCTGTGCCTGGACTGGGAAGGGCTGCCTGTGCTACTGGAATTCCTGGTAGCCGTAGCCTTGGTAGGTGAGGGGCTGTGGAAAGCCTTGGAAGGGCTGTGACATCACCTGGGGTGGAGGAGCAGACCTGGACTGGGTCAGAGCAGGTTCAGCTGGGCCTGGAGGGTTGTGCAGAAGACCTGTGATCTCTCCTTCACACACCTGGTACTGGGGTTCTGCCATGTCATGAGGCTCTGGTTCACATAGGTGAGGAAGGGCTTGTGGTTGGAGGATGAGGAGTCGTGGTGTACCAGCTGAGAGAGGAGATCTACGCTGCTCCTGATGGTGTCTCTTATCCCAGCAGGACAGTGTGGCTCTCTCCTCCAGTTTGACTCTCTGCCTTTCTGTGGAGGTGGAGCTGGGGGTGGATGCGGGTTCAGCTGTGGTGGAAGTGCCGTCTCCTTTCTCCCACTGCCACCAGGGGTCCTCCACGCGCTCCACCATGGGTACTACAGCTGTCGGGGGGTTCTCCGTCGGGGCACGCTCCAGAGATACCTGCCTGGACACAGGAGCTGACTCTCTGCCAGAAGAGGACTGGCTCTCAGCAGGCTGCCTGAGAGAGAGGGTTGTGAGAGGGGCTACTCCTCGGTGGCGGAACTCACCTCCAGGAAGCTGCACTTGGCCATGACGTAGGTCTCTCTGTCCATTAGCTTGACCGCGGCCTGGCCAGATTTCTTGAGGTGCAGCTTCCCGTACCAGGTTGTGCATCGTGCTTCCACAGCCAAGGAGCACCTCCAAAGTGTAGCCCAGGTCTCCGCCTTCTGTCTCCAAGCAGCCTGCTTCCTTTTGGTGTCTCGATAGAGCCTGTGTCCTTTCCGCCATAGATACTCATTCCCCTCTCAGCCACTCCAGCACCTCATCCTCATGTTCCTCTTCTTATGTTTGTATTGCCTCCTCTCCCGTTCTCACGTATGCCTCTTCCTCCCTTTGGCAGGACCACATGGGCCCTCATCAGATGGGCTTCCAGGTTGTAGGGGCTGCTCCTCCACACCACCACCACCAGTAGCAGCAGTAAAAGCAGGACCAGCAGGACCAGCAGCACCAGCAGCACCAGCAGAACCAGCAGGACCAGGATCAGCAGCAGCAGAGTAAGTACCAGCAGTGCCAGCAGCCCGAGCAGGACCAGCAGGACCAGGGGCACCAGCACGGACCAGCAGCACCAGGAGCCAGCGCCAGCAGAGTAAGCACCAGCAGAGCACCAGCACCAGGAGCAGTTCACCAGACTAAACACCAGCAGAAAGCACCAGCACCAGGAGCAGTGCCAGCAGAGTACGCACCAGCGGAAGCCCCAGCAACCAGGAGCAGTGCCAGCAGAGTAAGCACAGCAGAAGCACCACCGCCAGAAGCAGCATCAGCAGAGTAAGCACCAGGAGAAGCACCAGTGCCATAAGCAGCATCAGCAGCTCCTCCAGAAGCAGCATCAGCAGAAGCCCCAGCCCCAGAAGAGCGAGTCCGTGCCTGCAGAATCCCCAGCAGAATCAGAGTGAGGGCCAGGGGATGGGAGGGTGCCCTGTCCCTCTGCCAGGGCTGCAGCAGATGGCTGAGGCCTTTCTCTTCTTTCCCCATGGTTTATGGGGTTGCTGGCTGGCAGGCAGGCTGGCAGGCAGGCAGGCTGCAGGCTGCAGGCAGGCAGGCAGGCTTGAGAGCTGTGTCTGGAAGCAGGTTCTTTCCTCTGAATGTTGACCTGCTTGGGAGCTGCTTCCCTTTATATCCGTGGGGCTGATGCAATGCATCCCCCGCATGTGCAGTGAAAGCTAGGCATCCGCTAGGCATCCGCTAAGCTTCCACTAGGCATCCACTTCATCTGCTAGGCTTCCGCTGTGTATCCGCTTCATCCGCTCAGCGTCCCGCTCCGCATCTGCTCTTTCCGCTGTGCATCCGCTTTGCTGCGGTCCCCCGGAAGCCTTGCGGATGTGTCATCCGCTTCATCCGTCCATCCACCTTCTATCCGCTAGGCTTCTGTGGAGCATCCGCTTTCCATCCGCCCTACGTCCTCCCCCCGTCCGTTCCTTTCCGTGTTGGTCCACTCTGGTTATGCAAATTTTTGCCCCTTTTGAGAGCGGATAACAACGGATGGAATATTTTTTCCTCGTCCCGCTGATGGAATATTTTTCTCGTCCGCTGTATCCTTTTTACAAACGTTTTGCATCCGTCGGCCAGTGTGACAGGGCCTTTAACAATAAATACATAGATGAAAGAGAGAGAAAGAAGGGGAAAAAAACCTAATAAACTGTTCCTGAAATATTTTGTACACTAGATACTGGTAATTTCTGACTTAAATTTGAAGCTTTTGATATCATTTTTGGTTTCACAGAAACCTATGAAGCATATTCAATTTCATATATTCTAGCCCATTTAGTGCAAAGTTTCTCTCATCATTTCTAAATGTCTGTCTTCATTTTCCATGTTTAGACAGGGGAATTATTTTTCAAAGCTTTTATATCATTAACAGCTAAAACAGCTATTACAATATGTAGCCTATCACAGTATTATTTAGTATAGTTTAGTACGGTATTTATGGCATTTTCACAAAAATGATAAAATGTATATTGTTTATAAATGGAAACAGCATGCAAAATTTTCTTATCATCCCCTTTACAGATTTTCGTGAAATGTCTTCAGAACTGTTCCAGTTACATACAGTATATAATCTCCTCACATTTCCCCCCTCACATTTAATCAAGTATAAATTTGGCATGGTTGGGGTACTTTGAAATAGGAATGGCTTATTTTTAATCTGCAGAATCTTTATACTATGTGTCCATAATACTGCTCCAATGCAGTATGCTATATTTTAGATTTCTAGCTCTCCAAACTTAATACCATATTAATAGATTCATGGAAACAATCAGTGTAACTACAGAGGCAATGTAAATTCATGACTCTAGTAATAGTTTACCAGGGAATTAATATAAAAGCGTAAAACTCACATTCCGATATCCTTCTGCCCAGTAACTTGACTTGTGGAATATTTGACATTTTAGGAGAAAGAACAGAAGGGGAACAATTTAAATAATTCATTTCTCCACCCCTGAGTCTTGTATCAAAAATAAATTTGTTTAAAGTTCCTAAATATTGCAGTGGCTGTCCTAAGTGAATTCTTTCTATACCTTTTTGACTTTAAGGGTTAACTTCCTGGCCATAAGATACATTTGATCATGTGATGGGATTTATCCAGTCCAATACAAGAGAATCTTGTAGTTCAGGATTGATCTGTGGAGTCCTTGATGCTCCCTGAACTTGATTGTTTGCTTGCAGATGCTTCATTGCATAATTAGATAACATTGTCTGATGTACCAAACAAGGTTAAACTGGGTAATGAAACATCTA
Source organism: Laticauda laticaudata (assembly GCA_004320025.1). NCBI lineage: Eukaryota > Metazoa > Chordata > Lepidosauria > Squamata > Elapidae > Laticauda > Laticauda laticaudata. The sequence continues at coordinate 24,840 of BHFT01040421.1, forward strand.
CAAGCAAACAAAAAACTCAGAGAACTCCAGAGTTTATCCATTAGTTGAACCATGACATAGCTATGCTTTAGTGAATAAAACACAATTGGCTAAGTTCGCATCTTGTGTTAATAATATGATGAAAAGTAAATTTGAAAACCAAGAAACAAATGTACCAAACCTGCTGCAATTTTCAGCATGGATCATGTCAGCACCATCAATTATCATTGTTATCATTTTTTCAGAGCCAGCCCCTGGAGATTTAAATGGAATAGGATTCCAAGGCTCCTTTCCAAATTTCTGTAAAAGTAGAACTGAGCAAAGTTCAAGGTTAACCTACATAAAAATGGAGGGGAAAAAAAGCATGTCTCTTTTCTTTTTCCAAACGCTTCTGAGTACAACTCTTGTGACATTGTCAACAACCTTTTAGCAAAGCGTTGAATATAATTAGTACAGAAATAACAAATTGGCCAGAAATATATGTGGGATTATGGCATAACTTACACTAAATGGTCCAAAATATTGGAAGGGAATTGCTTTCTCTGCCACTTCACAACTAGTACTCAAATTCACTTGTTTTTGAACAAATTAGAAGCAAATTAAACTATCCTTCATATCATATTGATATATTGTGAGAAATGGTTACTGAACATTTGAAAGGTATCTGGTGTTTCCTAATATAAATTATGTCCAGAGGAATGTGAATGGATGCTTGAAAAACTCTTATTAACAAGAAGTGTTTAAAGCCCTGTAGTCAACTTAAAATATTTAGTTAAGGACAACTTACCCAAAGCTATCTTTGCCAATGAAGCCAATTATCTTATTTAATTCAAATACATTTGCATTGAAATAAAGCATTAGTTATGATAAAACTAATGTAATAAATTGTTCATTGAGGATTTTTTTCCCTTCCATATAGCTATGCATATTAACACACATTCATATCTACTCTGGAAGATCTCTCAGTGAACATGATGGAATTGGTCAGGAAGATTTGATTTCATTCCAATGGAATTTTCCCATCAGTGAAAGTAAGTGAAGTTTTTGTGTGTAACTTTTTGTGCTCTTCAAAGCTGCTTTGGAGAATTGGGTAACTCACAGGGCACATTTTCAAAATATATGGGGAGAGGTCTGCACATCAACACCTTCCTTTTCTGCTAAAATTCAGTAGAAGCAATAGATCTAGGTTCAGTTAACCCAAGCCTTCTGTTTGCTTCATCGTGAATGGATCTGATTTATGAAATAACCATCATGCTCTTTCCTGTTATGAGAAATACAGATTTTGAAATAATAGAATGGTGGAAGAAATATCATTAGTAATTCACATTTTAGTTATATTTTGATAACACAATTGCTTTTTCTGTTTCTAAATAGCATCCAATATCTTTGTTTTGCTGTTCAGTTACTATGTCATGTCCAACTTTTCATGGCCCCAAGGACTGTAGCACAGCAGTCCCCGCTCATCCCCCACTATTTCCTGGAGTCTGCCTAGACTCATGACTACTGCATTGATGACATTATCTAACCACCAGTAACTTTAGGAGCTACAAAATATGTCCACAAGAAGACTGGTACTTGAAGCTACTGGCATCATGCTCTTTGTTAACATGCTTCAGGAACTTCCAATTCATTTACCAGCACAATAAAAAGAACCAGTTAATTGTTTATGAAAGGTCTTCCCCATGGCTGCCACTTTGATTTGTCAAAATCTCTCATTACAGCCTTGCCTTGTTTAATCGTGACTGTAATATATTTCTGTGTCATCAGGCTGGAGTTTGTCAGATTACTTGTTTATACTCTGACTATTGTTAATATTTTAATAGTCTTGCCTATATTATTTCTGATCGCATTTTAATTTTACTTTGTCCATGCCTTTTATCTTTAAATTTGATGTATTGGCTCTTGATTTATGTTTTGTGTGTGTTCTTGTCTTTGGCAACTGTGAAAAGACAGGCTATACAAATAATATAGGAATGAATACTATTAATTTCTCTCTTGCCTTCACTGAGTTGTCTCTTTCCCTATAGCCACTATCATTCCCAGGTCTTCTAGAGCAGCTATTTCCAACTTGATACAAAGCCCAGAAAAGACTTAATATTTCAGAGTCAAAGGCTTGATCGTATTCCAAAGGATCAATCAATCAAAATAGAGCTGGAAGGGACTTTGGAGGTCTTCTCGTCGAGCGCCATGCTCAAGTAGGAGACCTTATACCATTCCAGACAAATGGCTGTCCACTCTCTTCTCAGAAACCTCTACTGATGAAGCACCCACGACTTCTGAAGGCAAGCTGTTCCATTGGTTAATTGTCCTCGTTTTTAGGAAGTTTCTCCTTAATTCCAGATTGCTTCTCTCCAGGGGTGGGATGCAAATATTTTTACTATCAGTTCTGTGGGCATGGCTAAGTGGGTGTGGCTTTTTTGCAGCACTCCCCCTGCTCTGTTGTTGTTGTTTTTTGCTTCCTGGGCCTCAGAGAAGCCTCCTGGCTGAAACAGTAAGACAGTGAGGGGGATTCCAGCACAGCTGATCATCAGCACAGCTGATCATCAGGAGGAAAAAAAGAAATATTGGTTCAGCCAAACTGGTAGCTAGTTCTTTTACTACTGGTTTGGCAGAACAGTAACATTTTTTACTACCAGTTCGCTTGAACCGAGCTGAACCAGTAGAATACCACTACTGCTTCTCTCCTTGATTAAGTTCTATCCATTATTTCCTGTCCTGCTCTCTGGTGCTTTGGAAAAGTAAATTGATCCCCTGGTCTTTGTGACAGCCTTTCAGAAACTGGAAGACTGCTATTATGTCTGACTTCTGAATGTGATCTTTGTTTTTTTAGAAGCCCTAATGATACCTCCCTTGGGATACAAGATTTCTTTGGACTCATTTAATGGACTTTATCTCTTTCTTTCCGGGTTTTTTTTTCTTTTTTTCTTGAAAGAGGGTGGATGTAGGCAGACCATGTGCACCAGAGCAGGTTCACTCAAGTGGGAACCCCTTTCTCTCTCTTATTATACAAAACATTATGATTATTATCATCGTTGCCCAGTTGTAAATTATTCTGACAATATTTAACATGCATATTTAACAAACTACAATCAGCCTGTCACATGTTCCCCTGCTAATGAATTAGTATCAATCCAAAAAAAGAGGCAGCTCATCCGGTGTTGATGTGCTGTCATAAATTATAGGTATTCAACCTGTGTCCTGTGGGGAGGAACAGTCAAATAGCTCGGGACTCTATTTCACATTCTGAGTGTGACAGGAAAAGACCACTCTGAAGGATTTAATCTACCCTAACTTGTTTACTCCCTTTCCCTACTGATGCCAGATTGAAACATGTGGCACTGCATTTTGTTGCTATCTGCAATTAACACAAGTATCCATTTAAAGCTTGGAAGGAGGTTAGTCTTTGATAGAAAGCATTAGTCTTCCTAATCATCAGGCAAAGAGAAATGGAACTGTTGGAAGGGCTGGCATTATTTTAGTCCTTTGGTTAAAAAGATATAATGCTACACTGAGGAGCCTTTTGCCTTCTGTCTCCACTAAAGAACAGTAAATTGCAAATTCAAGAAGATCAATTTTGTGGAGTTCAGTTTCAAATGTAATATTTTCTGGTCGTTTGCAAAATATAAAGTCAGGAAGTTAAATTTGGGGATGGAGAACTATCTATCTACACAGTTGGTGATCCATCAACAAAAGACAGCGTGCTGTTGGGCATTTGATAACTCCAGTCTTGGTTCCCTAACAGAATGCTCTTACTAGCTTGACAAGCTGGTTTATTTTGGCTTGATGGGTCATAGCATTGTTTAAAGAAATGACCTGGCTTCAGGAAAATTGACATTGAAATTACACTACATTATAATAGGATTGGATAAAGTATATAAAAATGAAAAAAAAAACCACCCACAGTTGTGGTAGAAAAGAAAACCATTTTAAGGGGAGAGAAAAGATTCTGTCTTGTGAATAGACTTCTATTCTTGTTTTTAATCTAAGTACACATCAGTGGTGTGATGTACTACTAGTTCTGTGGGCATGGCTTGGTGGGTGTGGTGTGGCTTGATGGGCATGGTGTGGCTTGGTGGGCATGGCAGGGGGAGGGTACTGCAAAATCCCATTCCTTCCCCATCCCACTAACCTGCTTTCCTGCTCTGTTCTCCTGTGCACAGCAAAAGAAGACCCAGCTGATCAGCTAGGACTCGGGAGGCAGAGAATAGATGGGGGTGGGGCCAGTCAGAGGTGGTATTAGCCGGTTCTCCAAACTACTCAAAATTTCTTCTACTGGTTCTCCAGAACTGATCAGAACCTGCTGAATACCACCTCTGGTACACATGATATTAACATATACTGTATTGCAACTAATTTCCATCTGTTCTAACCTGTCAGGAAGCTGCAGAACCTTTCCTGTTTAAGCCCCTGTCACACTGCATCAATGGATGGAAAGACGTACGGTCGTCGCCCTCTCCTCACATATGTCAACCAGTTCCTCACGGACATGGTGGGAAACCCCAGTACCAGGTGGGAAGGGACCGGATTACTTGAGCTGCTTCACAACCCTTTCCAGGACCAAGATGAACCTGCTCTCCACCCAGTCCAGGTCTTTGCTCCTCCACCCAGGTGATGTCACTCCCATTCCAGGCTTCCACAGGCCCTCACCTTCCAGGTCTTACGGCTACCCAGGAGGTCCAGCAGCACATGGCAGCAAGCCCTTCCCAGTACCAGGCACAGGCTCATCGCGATGCCACCGATGCCACCCATGCCACTGATGCCACCCACGCCACTGATGCCACGATGCCACATTATGCCACCCACGTCACCGATGCCACCCACGTCAGTCCTCACACAGCTGCAGGACCAGACAGCCCCACTACCACTGCTCCTTTCCTCCACCCCACAGGCCAAGCACCCTGGCCTCAGTACCATCTGTCGGTCGACGGTATTGGGGCTGACACCTCATGCATGGAGGAAGGAGCTCTCAAACATCACAGGGCTAGCCAGCTGTCTGAGAGCTTCCTCAAGACACTGTTCACCTGTTGTTCTCTCGGGGCCAGGCACCTCTCAGCGGCCAGCACCAGCACTCCAGCAGCAGCTCACCTCCACAGCACCTGGACCCTTTCACCCCTGGAGACTGGGCAACACCTCTGAGGTGACGATAAGCAGTGCTCAGAGGACTGGGTTGGCACCTTAGACTTTTATTTGGACACTTGAACTTGCGGTCATTTTTCTTTTACAGCTTGTTATTAGAAAGATTATATTTGTCCTTCACAACACTTGCCTCATTTATTTTATTAAATAAAGGCTGTGTGGAAACTTTTAGAAATGGTTTTAAGCCTTTGCATGGCTTGTGGGATGGGTAAGCGATAGCAGTAGGTGGGCAGGGATACCTTTGGGATGGGTAATTATCTGTGGGTTATGGGCAGGATTACCTGTGGGATGGGCAGGATACCTTTGATGGGCAGGGATACCTTTGGTATGGGTTAATAGCTGTGGATAGATAAATCTCCAGTTCAATCGCATAGTGGAACTGTATGGTTTCCACCCTCCCAGATGCCACAGCTATGGCCCTTATTATCAATAATAATGTAATCATTCATCCACAATGTCAACATAAAACACAACTCTTTATTAAATGCCCTGTTCATTGTTAAGGCCCACCCAACATTACATTGGCCCCAATCTTCATCCATGTGATGAGACGGCTGAGGAAGCATCCATTAATCATCTACCATCCTGTCTTGCCACTCCACTGCTCCCAGCTGCCGAGTGCACCGTGTTTCAGTTGAGGTTACGCTCTTTCTTCCCTTCACGTCAGGCTCTGTTGGGGCTTGCACATCCTCAGTGTTCTATCAGCGTTTTGCCCTATCTGCCATTCCCCAGCGCTTCCATGTCCCCATTGCCTTTTGTTGGAGGTCCCACGAGCCTGTTCTGGCAAGATTCGGTCGCGGGTTGCGCATTGGAGATTGTGCAGGATGCAGCCAAGCATCCACGATTCCTCCTCACAGTCCTTCTGGGCAATGCTGTATGGTGTGTGAGAAAGTACCTGGAAACCTGGTGGCCAGGATGCCAAAGGCGTTCTTCCACCCACCCGCCTTGCCCTGGACAAGCCTGTACGTTGAAAGATCCTCTCTTCATTGTGGGTGAGGCATTCTGGTGGTCTGTTAGGGCTTCATGAGGTAGCGTTTCTGAGGGGAGAAGCGTCATCCCATGGATGAAGCTAGGGCCACATCTTGCGTTGTCATTGGGCAGGGAATTCTGGGATCTGGAAGCCCCATGATAGGTTGCGTCCAGCCCCTTCCTTGAGATGACTGGCGTTGTATACCTGGCATCTAAGCTGACCCGTTGCTGAAGCATCGATGCTACATGAACTTGTAGTCAGGCATCGGACCATGGCAAAGAGGACGTATGCTGTTAAAAGCCCTTGTTAGTTGAAATAAGTGGACCTAACTTGGCTGGTGCTTTGCAGGCCACGTCTTGCCATCTATGGCTCCAATGGTGTGTGGGAAGTTCCACCTCTGATTACCACTGCTTCTGCAACTTTCTCCATCCTTCTTCAGTGGATGGGCACTGAGGAGCTTCCTCCATGTATTCTTCGATGATCGCCTGCCACCACTTCTTGACCACAATGCTTGATGCGTTGTTGTGTGGGCACCCTCCAGCCATACTGCATGCTCCTGTTAGGTGGTCCCTGAGGGCCAGGTGGCGCAGAGTCAAAGTGCCACCTTGAGCCCAGGCGTCCCAGGCCTGGGCTGCGAAGTTTGTGCTCTGCTTGGTTACCTGGGTGTCAGCCGCTGCACAAACGTTCATCAAAACATGGCTGGAGGCATCCTCATGAAGTTCTGGAATGCTACGAGGGTCTTCGTTCCTGAGCTGCACCATCAGCTTGTTGTACAGTCCATCTCTGCTCTTCTCCCGATCCCTCTTGGACCCAAGATGCTTCTTGCCACTTCCTTTTCTTCCCATAGTAGAGTTCACAGAGCCTGTAGATGCTTCACACTGTTGCATAATGATGCGTGGCTACCAAAAGGACTGTTTACGAATCCAAGGTGGACATGAACTGGATGCTGTGGGAAGCAAGAGGCAGATGAGGCGCAGAGGTCTGCACAGCTGGGTTTGCTGGTCTGAAAGTGAGATCCAGGTGAGTTGCTCCCCCTTTTTATAGCAATATAGGTTTTCCCCTATGTGTCCTTTTTGCATCCTCTAGGCATCCTCTGACATCCTTAATATCCGAGATAGGTCCCCTCTGGCGAACGTTTTATTCCATTTTAAATGCTTTCTTTTGCGTGCTGCCATATGCTTTCATCCTTTCTCCGTCTGTGCTACAAACGCTGCGCCATCCGTTTCCGCGTCCTTTCCTCTTTCCTCCCTGTGTTTGTTTATGCTGGAGCGGATTTTGAGTTGCGCGGCTGGCGCAGCAGATGGCCTAGCGGATATAGCAGACGCGTAACCAGATGCCGACGGATGCAGAAACGGATGTCCCCCCATATTGCCTAGCAGGGTATGCAGAACGGCGCGTTGGATACATTCTACTCAGAAGTTTTGAGCAGCTTCAAAATTTTTTTGAGCAGATGAAACGTCCAATAATGGATGCTGGTAGGATAGATGAGGAAGCAAAAACAGAGGCAGTGAGGTACAAATGGCAAGCATCAACGTTAACCAATGGATGGCAAGTGTTA
>BHFT01040422.1:0-41814 GCA_004320025.1 Laticauda laticaudata
AGTTTCAAAATATAAGATCATGTATAGAAAATCCAGCAATGAGAAAAAAATATTACTTTGACATTCCTGTTTAAAATTGCCGCTTAATCACTTCTGTCAAAACCTTTACAGATTCTTTCTTTTCCTCAGGGTGTCCTTTCAGATCTTAGAATAAAGAAAAAGTTCTTACCAAACCGGCACACTCTCTCTTTCTGTTCTCTTCCGCTTTGGAGCTGTCCCAACTTCAGCAGCTTTAACAGCTGCCTCTTTGCCACTGGCAAAAAGAGTTTCTCCTGGATCTACCAGGGACTTTGCGGTATCCCTGGGATGGACAGGATGCGCTCTTCACTTTCACCGTCTCTTCGGGACAGTTTAAATCCAATTGGACCCTCCAGGAGCAAGGATATCGGCAGCGATCTCAGACCTCCAAGATCGCATGCTGTATCGTCGTGATGCCAGCTCCGCTATGGCTTTTCCATTCTAAGCTTTCTCCCTTCTGATCACATGACCTAGAGCACCATGTATGCAGCTTATGTGTTTCCAATTGCATGCATACATATATACATAAGCATGATATGAGTGGGCACTGCAGGATAAATATGCATGCTGATAACAACATAAACACCCCTCTTCTGATTAAACCCACACACATACACTTTCTCACATCCAAATAAATGCTCAGAGGCACAAATATTAACCAATCCTAACTAGAGTCACACAGAGACACATTCCTTCATTCCACAGAAGAAAACTCAATCATGTATGGCCCCTGCTACTTAAAGAATAATTTCTGCTGTACAAACTTCTTCATCTTGTTTATTCTTCCCAACGTGACAGCTTTCCAGAAACTGAAGATAATATTAGTAAATTTGGTATGTTGGAATAAAAAGGCAAGTAGAACATTTTGTTTAAAAAATGGGCCAGATCAGGCAAGAGGCTGCAAAGAGAATAATTTCTGGAGATGGAAATCTCCCCATCTCCAGAAGGGGCAGCTCAGAATGCTGCCAGGGGCTCCATTCATAAGCCCACCTATTTCAAACTTGGTACTTGCTCCAACCACAAGCCGCATGTATGTTGCATATGTCATTGCGTTCATATTGAACTTTATCATCAAACTCATCCACTTCCCTTTTATTGCATCAGTAGTTGGAGCATAAACTTAGCCATCATATCCAGGATCGCCTGCAAAGCAGTGGTGGTATGCTGACGGTTTGCACCAGTTCTAGAGATCCAGTAGCATGAGTCAGGAGTTGGCCCCGCACACCAGAACCCACCCTTTCCTATCCCATATTTCCTTTATTTGTAACACAGCTGATTTGCATGGCAGAGTGCCATGTCTCAACTGTTTTAGTCACCAGCGCTGACGGCTAGTTTTCAAGCTTAAAACTGGCCATTTTAGAATGCTCCCTACATCTACAGACCCAGTTGTAAAAAAGTTTGAATTCCACTACTGCTGCAAAGTCTAACTACTCGTTCATTGACCACATTGTAGCCAACACTGCATCATTTCTAACTATGACGAGAAAGCTGTTCCTTTTCATTTCTTATGTGTTTATAAATATTACGATCTTCTGACTGAAAGTGTCCAGTTCCAGTCCATTTCTGATACCTTAGATTTCAATGTGTAGTCAATTCATTTTCTTTTTCAGTGTGTTGAGCTTTCCTGCTTTTCATGCTCTGTGTTCCCATTCTAATTCTGTTTTTACAGCATTGGATTTTTTTTTCCTACACCCAACATCAGCAACTAGACATCCTGAGGGCTTTAATCTAGCTGCATCATAAAATCTCTAGTGTGGTTATTCCATCACTGGAGGCTTTCAAAAAGAAACTGGATGACCATTGGTCTGAAATGGTATGGGGCTGTGTTGGTGAATCTATGGCATGCATTCCGGAAGTGGCATGCAGAGCCACTTCTGCCAGCATGAGAGAGCTCGCCTGGAAGAGCCCCAGAAGAGCATGCATGTGCACCGCCTGACAGCTTATTGTCGGGTATCTGGTGCACATGTGTGGGGGAGGGTGGGAGATGCGCAGCTTGGGGTGTTGCATGTGCATGTGCAGAGATGCACGGTGTGCAGAGGATAACCTGTGCATGCACAGATGCAAGGCGTATGAGAGTGATCATACGTGCATGCGCCGAGATGTGCAGTGCGCGTGGGTGGGTGATCCCAGGTGCATGCAAAGATGCATGGCATGTGGCAGGGGAATCACATGCATGCACAAGCGCATGGTGTATGGAGGAAATCGTGCGCATATGCAGAGATGCATGGTGTGGGGGTCACACATGCATGCACAGGGGCATGGGGGGGCAGCATGCATTGCCTTCTGGGTGCTGACACGCAGGCCAAAAAATTATTGGCACAGGAGCCTAAAAAGTTGAACCTCCACTGGTATAGGGTCTCCTGTTCGAGCAGGGGTTGGACTTGAAGACCTCCAAGGTCCCTTAGCCACTCAATTATTCTATCCCAAAGGTGCTTTTTTCAGGAGGCAACTGGACTTTTGGTTTTCCTTTGAAGACTTTTTGCTTCTTATCCAAGAAGCTTCTTCAGCTCTGACAAGATCTGCAGCTCTGCAAGGAGTATATATCTTTCCATTTCCCACCATCCAGTCAGAGCTGAAGAAGCTTCTTGGATGAGAAGTGAAATGTCTTCAAAGAAAAACCAGAAAGTCCAGTTGCCTCCTGAAAAAAGTACCTTTGGATAAACCATGACCTGGATGACTGAGAATCTTCATAGTCAATTATTCTGTGTTCTATCTTCAGCTCTTCCCCTTTAGCATACTGTATGCCTTACAATCCGAGGGACCAAGCATTCAGCATTACATAATCATTTTGCCTTGTCTACCTATCTGGTTTCCTTGGTAAAATGCAGATGAGGATTACCATTACCTTTTTTTAAGAGTTTTCAAAACAAACATACACATACAAAACATAAAACCATCTTCCATTTTTTATACGTACAGTGTGTCAGTTGGTTACAAATCTTTTGTGCTATCCTTTTGTAGTCATTACAGTTTATATCAATTTTCACATTGTCAAACTAACATATGCTTATATATTTATCAGTTATTAATCATCCATGACTAAACTATTTATTCCATCATTTTATACAAGGTATTTCAAATATCTTAAAATTTATGTTATACTTTCAACCAATGGTTATATATGTCTATATTATGTNCTTAATAACTTCCTCCTGCATAGGTATTTTATTGTTTTTCCAATTCTTAGCAAATACAATCCTAGCCGCTGTTAAAACATTTACAATCAAATATTTCAGCTCTTTGTTCTATATTTCTGGTATAATTTCCAATAAAAAGATCCCCGGTTTAAAGTCTATTTGTTGTTTTACCATTTTTTCCAACCATGTGTGGATTTTAGTCCAATATTTCTTTGCGTCCGAGCATGTCCACCACATATAGGTAATATGAACCAGGTATCTGATGGCATTTCCAACATTTATCTGATTTATTCTTAAACTTTCTCACAAGTCTCGTCAGGGGTAGATGCCACCTGTAAAACATAAGGATTACAGTTACCTTATTCCACACATATTGGTTAGCCTTCGACTTAAGTAATTTCTTTATCAACCGTTCAAAGTTATTAGAGCACCAAAAAAAAAGTGACTTGTGACTGGTCCTCACACTTACAACTGCCACAGCATTCCCCATGGTCATGTGATCAAAATTGGCACTTGGCATGTAATTATGGAAAAGGCAGCATTCTGAGGTGGTGTGATCACCATTTGCGATCTTCGCAGATGGATTCCAATAAAGTCAATGGGAGAAACTGGATTTGCTTAAGACCCAAGTGAATCACTTCGCCAACCCCGAAGCAGACCTGGCTGAGGCCATCTTTGAAGCTTCAGGGTTGCTACAAGGCAGAAGAAGGGACAGGGAAGGAGGAAGGTAGGTAGTTGGAGTTTGCAGTCAAAATAAAAACTTTTCCTGTGGGAACCAAGGACATTCTAACAAGTGCTGGGGAGAAGAGGAGTGAAATAACCAAGCAACCAGCCAGCACCTCAACTGGACAATTGTGATTTATGATGGGGGTGGGAACTTTCACTTTTTAATTAGGTGGGGGTGGGAACTTTCACTTTTTAATTAGGTGAAAACTTCGGGAACTTTCAGAGTCAGTTTTCACCAGTTGTGCCCATATGATGTATCCAATTAATCATTCCTTAAGGAATTTACCTGCCTTGGAGTTCTGCTTTCTATGGGTGCATTCCTTGGAACACTAACATACTTAACTACTTCCTAACAACCATGGAAAAAGGTCATAAAATTGTTCATGACTCACTTAACTACCATCTTGCTTTACGATGGAAATTCTTAGCCCAGTTTGATCGTAAGTCGAGGACTACATGTATGAATTGAAGCCTTTGCAATTTATCACCAAAGTGATCAATCTACAGCATCTACCTCTATTGCTGCTGCCCAGTATAGGTGCCTGTTTGCTTTACCTGGGTATCTGGGATGACCTTCACAGGTGACTAGGATGATTAGGGGACTGGAGACTAAAACATGTGAAGAACAGTTGCAGCAACTGGGCATGGCTAGTCCAGTGAAGAGAAGCACCAAGGGAGACATGATAGCAGTCTTCCAATATTTGAGGGGCTGCCACAGAAAGGAAGGGGTCAAGCTATTTTCTAAAGAACCCGAAGGCCAGACAAGGAATAGTGGATGGAAACGGAACAAGGAGAGATTTAACCTGGAAATAAGTAGAAACTTTCTGACAGTGAGAACAATCAATAATGGAACAGAAGTTGCCCTCAGAAGTTGTGGGAGCGCCATCACTTGAGACTTTCAAGGAGAGATTGGACTGCCATTTGTCAGAAATGATGTGTGGGGGATTGGACTAGATGACCTACAAGGTCCCTTCCAACTCTGTTTATCTGTTATTTAAGCCCATGTTCCACTGCACCAATGGATGGAAAGAGGATGTAAAATGGAGAGAAACACTTGCCATCCGTTGGTTAACGCGATGCATCCGTTCTAACTCACCTGCATACGTTTTTCATACTCTCTATCCGTCCAGCATCCGTCTACTCTGAGATTTTCATTGCACAAAAACTTTTTTGAGGCGGATAAAGTTTCCAAACGCATCTTGCTTGAGTGACATCACGTATGCAGATACGCGGGAACATGCGTTATATGTCCGCCGTCAATCCGTGGCAGCCGCATAGAAGTCCGCTAACATCACGCTGTCGCATAATATCCGCCGCAACTCAATTCCGCTCCAGCAAGAAAATCGGACATAGGGAGGAAGCGAAACGGACTCCAGAACGACCGTGCAGCTGGCTTAGTAGAAGACGGACACAGAAAGGATGAAAGTGATGCAGCTCGCAGTATAAAGCATTAAAACGGAAAAAAACGTTCGCGGCATAGGGGCACGTAATCTGCGGATATTAGGATTCTGCAGGAATATCTATAGAGGGATGCAAGGACACCTACCGCCAGAAAACCTATATTTCCGATAAAGGGGAGAAATCTCACTGGATCTCACAATTCAGTCCAGCAGCTTTCGCGGTGCAGGACCTCTTCATTTCATCTGCTCTTGCTCTTCCAGCAGCTAATCCAGTCATTCTGCCACCTATGGATCGTCACACACTCCTTTTGGTACCCATCATCTACAACAGTGCAAAACCCTACAGGCACTTCACTCTGTTCTACCGGGAAGAAAGAGGCCGTCCAAGAAGGTCTGGTCAAAAGATGGATCGCGCGAAGAGCCGAGTACGGACGTATGACAAGCTGATGGTGGGAGCTGAGGAACGAAGACAGTGTGCATTCCAGAACTTATGAGGATGCTCCTCCAGCATGTTGACAAGTTTGGAGCGGCTGAGACGCCAGGTTTGACCAAGGCAAACACCAACTTTCCGGCCGCAGCCTGGACCCTGGACTGAAGGTGACACTGACATCCCGCCCACCTGGCCTCATGGGACCGCACTACAGGAACATGCAGTACGCGTGGAGGGTGCCACACAACACCATCAGCATGCGGTCAGAGTAATGGTGCAGCGCCATGCATCAGAAGATTAATCCTGGAGACTATCCTCCAGTGCCCCGCCCACTGAAGTAAGGCTGGAAGAAAGTTGCAGTAGCAGTGGTATGACAGAAGTGGAACTCGTCACCCAACCAGCCAGTTTCCTGAGTATCGAGGCGCGAGCCACCACCCCGTTAGGAGTGGAGTGGAGCCATAGATGAATGACCTCGCAAAAGCTCCAGCCCTCAGGGTCCACTTATTGTCAACAACAATGGGCTTCTTCAGCATCATCCTCTTTGCCATGGTTTGAAGCTGACTGCAGTATCTAATCGCATGTCACGCGAAGTGGGTCAGCTTCAGATGGCCAGGTATACAGCACGGCCACTGCAACCTCAAAGGATGGGCTGGAACACAACCCTCACGATGGCTGATCCAGGATCCAAGACCCCTGCCCAATGACACACAAGAGTGTGCCCGTACTATCCATCGTGGGGATCGATGCCTTCATCCTCTCAGAACCTACCCTCACTGAGCCTACACTTCCAGATACCTTACCCATGTAAGAGAGGACTTTTCACACAGCCTGTCCAGGGAAGCGACGGTGGTGAGAACGCCTTGGCATCCTGGCCAAAGTTCCAGGTACTTCTCACCACCAGCAGGAGTCATCTGCCCAGAGACCCGTGAGGAACAATCGTGTGAAGCTTGCCCTGCACGTCGCTGGCACAATCTAATGCCAGTTCGCCGCTAACTCAGGTGTTGCAGAACAGGCTTGTGGGGCCTCCAACAAGGCAAATGGGAGACAATGGAGCCGGTGAAGGATGGAAGAGCGAAACCTGATAGAGCACTGTGGATGTGCAAGTCTCCAACAGAGCTTCACTGAAGCGGAGCAGAAGCAGCGCAGACCCTGAAAGCACTGGTGCAACTCCCCAAGCTGGAGCAGTTGGAGTGGCAAGAACAGGATGGAGAGGTGCTAATGGATGCCCCTCAGCCTGTCTGCATCAAAGCGATGAGCTTGTGCCATGTATGTTGAGTTGCCCCCTACAATGACAGGGGGCAATTTTGATGAAAAGAGTTTTGTTTTAATGTTGAGATGTATTGATGAATGTCTAGAATTGGTTATTGATAAGTAAAAGGGCCATAGGGTGTGGCAGCCTGGGAGGTGAACCATGACAGTTCCCTACATGGGTCGCTCCTTGCACCTTGGAGGCTTGTAATCCATCTCAGCGATCAGCTATATGCACCCATGAGCCACGAGGTATTCCCGCACCATCCACTGCGTATCGCTTTACCCATCTCCACGAAGCATGAAAGGCTGTAAACATTTCTAAAAGTTTTCCATCCAAGACTTTATTACTAAAAGAACTGAACCAAGTGTGACAGCGAAAGTTAGACCTTTAATTAATAACAACTGTAAAAGCAAAAGCCCAAGGAAAGTGTCCCAAGTAAAGAGTAAGAGTCAACAGGTAGCTAAGCCCTAGTCTCTGGTCACTCTTTCTAGTCACTCCTGAGGCGTGCCCACTAGTCTCAGGGTGAAGGTCCACGGTGCTGTGGAGGGTGCAGTGTGGTAGGACGTGCGAGGCGCCATTGTGGTGCCGCCCGAAGGACAACAGGGGGATGCGTGTGTGTGAGATAGCTATCTCAGAGAGCTGGCTCAGTCCGCTGATGTTGTAGAGCCCCTTCCTCAGGAACATGGGTGTCAGTCCAAGACTCAGATGACAGATGTCTGAGTGCCGGGCTTGGTCTGATGGAATGGAGGAAGGAGATGTAGTGACTTGTCTGCAGGTAGCGTAGGTTGAGCGTGCGGTGGCATCTGTGGTTGTGGTGGCATCTGTCTAGGTCGTCGCGTGGCATTGGGTGCAACCTGTGCAGTTGATAACTGTGGCGCTGGACTGGGAAGCGGCCTGCCTGTGCTGAGTGCACTCGCCTAGGTAGCCGGTAGTCCTTGGTAGGTGAGGGCCGTGGAACGCCTGAAGTGGCTGTGGCACTCATCCTGGGTAAGCGGAGCGCAGACCTGGACTGGGTCAGCGAGCAGGTTCAGCTGCCTGGAGGGCTGGGTGCGAGAAGACCTGATGATCCGCTCTCTTGATCACTGGTGACTGGATCGGAATCATGTCCCATTGAGGGTCTGGGTGGACGAAGGTGAGAAAGGCTTTCCTGGTTAGATGTGGTGATGTCTGAGGGTTAACCACTGAGAGAGGAGATCGTATCCGCTGCCTGTGATGCTGTGTCGCCGGATCTCGCAGCAGGACTAGGTGATGCGCATCTGTCGGGCCGTCCCCGGTCTGACTTTCTGCGCTTTTCCTGGTGGAGGTGCGCGAGGGGCCTGGGGGGTGGTTGGTCTGCTGGTTGGCAGTGGCCTCTCGTCTTAGTCGTCCAACATGCCGGTGCAGGGGGTCCCCACGGCTCTGCTCAGCGGCGAGTGCCAGGCTGTCGGGGGCTCCGTCCATGGGGCAACTCCACCAGAATACCTGACTGGACACTAAAGAGCATGAACTGCTTATAGCTATGAAAAGGACGGCTGTCTCTGTGGGCTGCCTGATGAGATAGAGGGAGCAGAGGGGCTGCGCTCCTCGTTAGCGCGGACCGTCACCGCTGCAAGAAGCTCACAGCTTGGTCATCAATTGGTCCTCCCTGGTCGGTAGCTGGAGCCGTTGCGCTTGGCAGAGCTGTCTTGCAGTGCAGCTTCCCATACCAGGTGTGGTCATGTGTTCCTACCACGCGAGGAGAGGTAGCCGTCCCGAAGTGTTAGCCAGCTGCTCTCCTCGCCTTCTCTCTCTCAAGAGCCTCTGCTTCCGCTTGGTGTGTCTCGATAGAGCGCTGTATCCTCCGCCGACGGACTTGCAATCTCCCCTCAGGACGAGATTCGAGCACCTTCATTCCTCATTCCTACTTCAATGGAGATACTCGTCCTGCCTCTCGCCTAATTGCTCGCGCCAATTTGGGCCCTGTTCTCTGTCAGGTTGGCTTCTGGACCCCATCAGTAGGGCAGTCTAGTGAGCTGGTGGTGTTGGCTAGGGAGCGGTGGTACAGAGTCACCGACACCCCACCAGCAGCATCCCGAGAGCACCAAGCAGCGACCAGCAGAGAAGCACGACAAAGCTAGAAGCTACCAGGACCAGGAGCGCACCCAGCAGAAGTAACCCCAGTAGCAAGCCCCAGCACAGGAGCAGCACCAGCAGAGTAAAGCACCAGCAGAAGCGACAGCAGCCAGGAGCCAGCCCACCGAACAGAAGCAGCCAGCCCGCGAGCAGAAGCTCAGCCCATCCGAGCGAGCCGAAGGCCCTAGCAGAACAAGTCGCGCCAGGGGTGGGATGGTGGCCTTCCTTACTGCCAGGGCTGGCAGGAGTGGCAACAAGCTTCCTTTCTTTCCCATGGTTTGGCGTGGAGAGTGTCTGGCAGGCAGGTACTTTCCTCTGAATGGTTGAATTGCGGTTGCGAGCTGCCATCTCTTTTATTCTGCGGGCGCTGACGCAATCTCCTCGCGACGCGCATGCGGATCCCGCCGGCAGGCCCTCCGCCCCAACGCCGGTGGCCCTCTTGCGTACCTCCGCCGCGTGGGCGTACTGTTGATGCAAGTCCTGCGTCATCCGCTAGGCATCTGTTCTGGCATCCGGTTCCTTCGCTGCGCGTGTGCTCTTCGCTGTGCTCCCCCGGGAGCCTACAGCAGATGTGTCCACGCGCTTCCCCATCCATTCCAGTCCGCTACGGCTTCTCCTGGAGCATCGCTTTCATCCCGACTGACGTTCTCGTCCCCATCGCCTTCTTTCCGGTTGTTGTCCGCTCTTGTTTAGCAAATTTGGGGCACTTTTGAGGGATAACAATGGATAGAACATTTTCTCGTCTGCTGTGTCCTTTTTACATACGTTTTGCATCCGTCGGCCGATGTGACCTGGCCTTTATCTGTTATGACCCTGCTGTGAATCTGTGTTCTTAGCATGTACATCTGAATGTCTCCGCTCATCTCTCCCAAACAACAATATAGGAGAGGTTGGGGCATTCAATAACTGTACACTATGCACTTTTTTCTTTGGGTATTGAGGTATAAGTCTCACACAGTTCCTGTTTGTTGCTTATAAAAGTGGGCTTTGTATTTGCTATGTATCATCATGGCATTCAAGTCAAGTTGGTCAAAAATCAATGGGGAAGTCCTTTAAAATAGCACTAGGTGGCACCACAAGTTAATGTATTTATTACCACTTTCTGTTGCATTTAATTCCTGGAACTTTCCCTGCACAACAGGATAGAACAATTATATTTTCTCATGGAATGGTTATTGTATAATGAACATAACACAGAAAGGAATGCAATTCCATCTCTCTCTCCCTCTCTCTCTCTCTCTCCCTCCCTCTCCCTCTCTCTCTCTCTCTCACACACACACACACANCATCTCTCTCTCCCTCTCTCTCTCTCTCTCCCTCCCTCTCTCTCTCTCTCTCTCTCTCACACACACACACATACACACTTGCATTATTCCTATTAACATGTATTAATTCTCTGCTGCTTCCTTCTCTATTAGAATAAAGTAGTAAGTAGGTTGAGAACCAGTTTGATGTTTAAACCAGTTTAAAACATCAGGCTAGAAACAGAAAGAACATAAGTTCTAGAGCCACCTTAGGCAGAAAGCCAGCTGGGTGATTTGGAGGCCAGTCTCTCAGCCCAGGAAGGAAACAATGGCAAAACACTTCTGAAAAACCTTGCAAAGAAGACTACAAGGACTTGCCCATTCAGTCTCTGGAAATCAGACACAATTGTATGGAAGGGAAGAAACCAAAGCTGGTTACAAATTTTATATTAGAACCCATTGTAAACTTGTAGCCTTTTTGGTTTTGGTTTGTTTCTTCTTTCCCAAATTTAAAAAGCTGGTCCACTATTCCAATCCTAGTTCACATCACTTTCAGCAATGGTGGGCTGCAGCCAGTTTGGACCAGTTCTAATGAACCGGTCGTTCTGGCCATCACCTGGCCCCGCCCACTCACCCCTGCCCTATTCTGTCCTATATTTCCTTCTTTCTGATTCAGCTGAGTCGTGCGGCACAGCTGATTGCTACTTACTGGGGCTCAGATGTAGTATTGAGCAGATTCTGACCAGTTCTGGAGAAATGGTAGCAGAAATTTTGAATAGTTCAGAGAACCGGTAGTGGAAATTTTGAGTAGTTCGGAGAACCGGCAAATACCACCTCTGATTGCTCTGCCCCCATCTGTTCTCTTACTGGGGCTCAGAGGTAATATTCAGCAGGTTCTGACCAGTTCTGGAGAACTGGTAGCAGAAATTTTGAGTAGTTTGGAGAACCGGCAAATACCATCTCTGATTGGCCCCACCCCTATATATTTTCTGCCTCCCATTGAGTCCCAGCTGATCGGCTGGGTCATCTTTTGTTGCCCTGCACAGGAGAACGGAGCTGGAAAGCAGGTTGGTGGGATGAAGAAGGAATGGGATTTTGCAATAACCTTCCTCCAGGAATGGGGAGGGAATGGAGATTTTTCAGTAACTTTCCCCTGTCATGCCCACCAAGCCACTCCATGGCCACCAAGCCATGCCCACAGAACTGGTAGTAAAAAAATTTGAATTCCACCACTGCCGGGGCTGCCCTAGAAGGTAAGTAGCTGAGCTTCAAATTGCTGTATTTTGAATGCTGCACGCAAGCGCATTAGATGAGTGCATGCTCACAGAACTGGTTGTTAAACCAGTTGAAGCCCACTACTGAATTTCAATCAATGTGTTTGGAGTGGTAGTATTTACTCTGATACAAGAAAAAGGATAAAAAATGATAGTGAAGGGATGGATAAAGTGAACTTCTGGCAGGAAAAAAATGTTTTTATATCAAACATAGTCTTTCTGGCGAAATATAACCTTTTTGAGTCAAAGATCCCCAGCAATAAATAATAGTATAAAAGAATTATAGTTAACTATGAATGTGTAATCGGAGGAAACAAGAACACATTCCTTAAGAGACCGCAGTGAATTATAAAACCATCTTATTTCTGCAAAGCTGAACTCTCAAAGTCCCTTTTAAGAAGCTTCCAGAACCCAAATTTCATACTATATAATATTATGGTGCATTGTCCAAATTAAGGAAAATAATGTTGTGCCAAATGAGATGCAAAAATTTACTTAATTTCAGCTAAAACAACCAATGAGTAGAAATCATTATATAGGTTATAATTCATACTGGCTCCACTGCCCAAATCTTGGTTGTTAATGGGAGGGATTCTTTTTTAAGTTGTTCAAAATACCTTTAAAATTAATTAACCAATTTATCATGCAAAAAATGCCACACATAAGGGAATTGCTCCTTCTTTCTTTGATTGCACACGTCTCAGGTTTTCATGGTGATCTCACAAATGAATTAAAGCCATGATTTCTTTTACTCTTGAATAAACCACAATACCTGAAGACCATGCTAAATAAGATGCAGTATAACGTTGTGATTAAGGTCTTTGACAAGGACAACCAGTATTCAGGTCCTCCTTTGAGACTTGCTAGATGACTTTGAGCTAGATTTGCTAGATTGGTAGCAAATAAATTTAACAAATAAAATTTTTAAAAAGCCCTCTTAGTCTAGCTTTATTCACATAATTGTTGCTGTAAGGATAAAATGAACAGCATTTTAGAAAGGTGTCATGTAAAGCCATAGTAATGAAAATAAATACGTATTTCATGCCTTAATTAGGGGGGTGAACTCTAAAACTCTCCTCCCTTTCAAAAAGTTATGTTCTCGTTCCTTTCTCTTATTCTATTTTACATCAAGTTTCATCAAACTTTGAACAGGGAAAGTTTCATCAAACTTTCCATCTGTGGAAGGGAGGAGACGAACTCAGATCTGCCAGTTTTCACTTTTGTTGCAGTTTTACTGGTTTTTAATGCTTTGTTGATTTTGCCTCAACAAGTCCTCCTCAACCTTCTGAATTCTCGACTACTATTGATTCAAAATCCTAATCAACTGATTATAATAACTGTTTAGGTTACTTTTAACATGGAAAAACTGCTATTCTTGTGTAGTTGGGTGTTTTTCATCCATCCTGCTACCTCTATCCAAGAAAACAAGGTGATCAGAACAGGGAAAGCTTGTCTAATACCACCAATGAGCTTAATTTCTAGCAAGGTTGGACTGTAAAAGGCCAACTGCTGTGTCCTTGGCACTGCCAGTTGTTTTATTCCATGCTCAGTTGGTAAGGAAAGCATGGGATGAAAGCAGAACCATTCCTGCTTTGGAGCTGAGAGGACTGCTCTTTTTGAGCAAAGAGCTACATGTAGATGGAAAGAAGGAGTAACCTTGAGCAACAGGAGGAAAAATCACAACCAAAGCAACACTCAGATAAAAGAAATGAGCCTGGAGTAGAACTATAATCTGAGCAAGTATCTCAAACAAGACTATCCCTAATTCTCAGTAAGTGGCAGCCTTACCAGATAAACCAGACAGGAAACACAACAATAAGAAAATTCCACTTTATTGTAAAGCTATGCTAACAGACTCTTGTAAGTCTGAAAATACTATTCTTCTGCTTTCTTCTTTACAGTCCATAAAACTAAAGGAGGGTTCTTCTGAAGTTTTTGCTCTGCCCACTGTACGGCTATGCTTTCTCTTATCTGACCATTCCCTAGGTAGCATCTCTTTGACCCATCTCGCCCAAGGTCTTTCCCATATACAATTACATTTAGAAGAAGGAAAGGGAAGGAAAAGCACATTCAGTCTTAACAAGATTCTGTTATTGTGACCTTATAATAAAAGTAGTATCAGCATGCATAACTTTGGTTTCTCAGTCTGGTTTACCTTGAATGGTTGTTATCAATTTTGCAAGACTAAATGGTTTTTCCTCCCCCTCCTTTGATCATTGTTAGGAATGTGAGTCACCTAACAGCTATTTGGGTTAAAAATATATAAACCAGGATAAATATTTGAAAACTGTATCTTTAAGAAAATGCAAAACTGTAATTAGGTGTGGTTTCTCAAACGGCCATAAGATGGAGCCAGAAACCTGGGTTGTTTAGCCTTAGTCTCAGAAGAGAGTGTGAGTGTATCTCTGTTTCCTTCTGTTGGAAAGTCTTGCCATTCCTCCATTTCTTCTAATTGACTGATATTACTGGATTTGATGTAAGTCTGATACTGAACTGTTTTTGACACTGGACTTTGTCACTGGATTATCCCTGGATTGAAAACTGACTGATTAACCTGAGAATGATTTTGGACAGCCTATTTTGAACTTTGCTTAAACCTTTATTGAAAGTAAAACCCTACATTTCCTGTACAGAGTATCTGTATGCTGTGTGTGTATTATTCAAACACTATTCTCTATATGTCACCCTGTATGTGCTCATTCCCCAAACGGGGAATTACTTCAACAATCATCTTCAGAAGCAAAGAGGAACTTGTTTGAGAAACTTACTTGGGTTTCAGTTCTGGCCTGGACTCAAGTTTCTTTTATCTACCAATTGTTTTGGTTATGAATTTTCTTCTTGTTCCTCAAGTTCATTCCTTCTTGACCATTACAAGGTGTGGCAGACTAGAAAGCATAATGTATTTTGAAGAGAAACTGGGCATGATCACAAAAACAATATTATTCTTAAACCGATCCATTTTTTTCATATGTTGATTTCCTGCTTTTATCCACCTTTCCCACCTTATCAAATCTTGCATGACATACTTTTATTTTTAAGCATTGGCTGAAAATGGGAAGAATGGAAGAAGAGACTGAGAGTGAAAACAATGCTTTAGGTCTCAGGTGTGTACTGGTGTACCCACAGTACAGAGAGAAGGAGAAGCCTTCTCAAAGTGGGGAAAATTAAATGGGCAAAGAAACAGTTGTAGCTTCTGATGTCCAATGAGCATGTGGTGGCGCAGTGGTTAGAATGCAGTACTGCAGGCTACTTCTGTTGACTGCTGGCTGACTGCAATTTGGCAATTCAAAACTCACCAGGTTCAAGCAACTCAGTCTTCCATCTGTCCAAGGTGGGTAAAATGAAGATCCAAATTGTTGGAGGCAATAGGCTGACTCTGTAAACCGCTTAGCAAGGGCTGTGAAGCAGTCTATAAGTCTATATGCTGTTGCTATTGTACTCCCATAGCACTATATTTCATTAAATTACTTAATTGCTTTATTTTAAGATAGCCCTCTGTGTGTATGGTCTTTTTAAATAGTCTTGTTTGAAATCCTTACATTACTAAGAATCATGTTGCAGTGGAGAAAATTAACCAATGTTTGTTTCAACATGCTTTCTATTCTGCAACAGGACAAAGCAGATATTTTAAGGGAGCAAATGAACCCAAACATTATTCAGAGCAATTCAGGAAGAAATGCATTTCACAATACAATGCACCACAGTTTTATATTTCCCCCCAGCTTAATTTGCTTAAGCAAAGACAACACAAGATATCTGCCAAATGGGCTTGTTGTCCCAACCTCTCATCTGCTGATGAATGAGATGAGCACTTTGGAACAGTGAGGTGTAGAGACTTGTCCATTTGAAGCTACATTTCTTGAGTACTTCATACTCACAAGATCATCTTCTAAGAATTAAGCAATGTTTCGTTAAGGAGCAGCTTTCTGATTCCCCACCCCCACCTTTCTTTGCAAACATGAAGGAGATTCTAACCAATTCCCTGGTGCTATGGATTACAACAAAGAAAGCAAAGAAGCAACCATGCTGAAAGGGGAGACGAGGTGAATGAGCGGGAATTTTAAAGAGACTAAGGAACAGGGGGGGAAAAAACTCCTCTCCCTTCAATCTTTCTGACTAATTTACACTCACTGGCTAACAAGATGGATGAAATTCATCTCTTTCTCTTAAATAAATTGAATTCTGATTTCATTAATTGCAGCTGTTCTTTGTTACTGAAACCTGGCTTAGTAATCCACAAATTCCTATGGGGACCAACACCAGGTATCACATCCCAGGATGTTCAGACATTAGATCGTACGACTTTAGATCAGATCCAATTGAAGAGGACATCAGGTCAAAATAAAGAATGGAGGATTTATGTTAATACTATATCAACAACAGTTGTGTCAGAGATATAATTATAATGCACTATAAGTCTTTGCGCGATGACAACAACTTGTTCTTACACATCAATCTGCAAGCCATTTTTACTCTCCACGTGTTGAGTATCTCATCTCATTTCCCTAAGACGTGTTGTGTCATGTTCCTCCACAGAGCCTGTGGTAAACAAGGGGCATTACCAACTCCTTCGCTGCTATCAAATGCTATGCGAGTCCTGCAAGCCAAACCCTTCCCATCATTTTAGGGGATTTCAATCAAGCAAATTTAAGAAAACGAACCCCCAAAATATTATTCCAGCATGTAAATTGTCCGCCAGAGGCCAAAAATACTTGTAGACCACTGCTACATAACAGTATAAAGATGGGCTGCTATAGGTCTGTACCACGAGCAGGAAGCTGGAGCAACTGCTGTACTACGTGCGATGATGTCACCTTGTAACCTGCCCTTACAGAGCAAAGCCTAACGACTAACACTATAAACTGTCAATAGTGTCGGGCTAGTGCATACCGAACTCGTGTCTATACATAACATGTTTTTTGACGATTCGCCGGATGAGCTGAACGATACATGATACACTAGCTGCAGAAGATCTATGTGACGGCATAAGCTGCAACTAACCTTGATTATGCCTTTTGCAAGGCTTGACCTCTGATAGCCACGAGTGGAATGGCTCTGGGTCACAGGCTCTAGACAGACTGGGCAGCTCGCTAGATACGTTCAACATCAAGGATATGCTAGCTCTGCTGCGAAGACTAGTGTACAATGAGGACCTTCAAATACAGTACAGGCAGAACACTTCGGTTCACGAGTAAGACTAAGCAGCTATTCGTCCGAAAATGGGAAGCTCTACTAAAAGTCTGACAGAATGCTATACAACCAGGCAGAGAAACATATTAACAAGAGAGAATCAGAGCAGCAAAAATAAGCTACTCTTAAAAGTTAAGAATCCAGTTCTCAACAAGATGAACCAGCAAACATGTGGAAAATTCTTAAAAACATCACTGGCTTCAGCAACCTCCTTCCCAGCTGAAGGAAATCAACAACTGGCAATGACCTGAATGTGTGGTTTACTGCAGGTTTGAAAAGAAACTACAGCCACCTATCTCCACACCCCCATCTCAAACACACCAACAAACAGCCAAGCCCTCCTACAACTGGCCCCCAATCCATTGGGCTCACAACCTCTGGTGATCACAGAAAAAGACGTGCAAAGATCTATTACACAGACAGAAGCCAGGAAAAACACCAGGGCCAGACAAGATAACTCCTTCTTGCTTAAAAGTCTGTGCTGACCAATTGGCTCCCATCTTCACCCAAATCTTCGATAATCACTAGAGATGTGCTATGTTCCTTCCTGCTTCAAACGGTCTACCATCATCCCAGTGCCAAAAGAAGCCCTCCATCAAGGACTGAATGACTACAGACCAACACAACTGTAGTTATGAAACATCTGTAACATCTGTAGTATGAAAAATCTTTGAAAGGCTTGTGCTGTCCCACCTGAAACCTTCACAGATCCGCTGTTAGATCCCATGCAGTTTGCCATTAACGAGCAAAAGATGATGCTGTTCACATGACTCTGCATTACATCCTACAACACCTTGAAATCTCCAAAAATACCTACGTCAAGGGTCCTCTTTGTAGATTTCATTCAGCATTCAATACCATCATTCCAGACCACTCTTCTCAAGTAAATTGAATTAAACTAGTGGTTTACCTGAAACACACCTGTACGTGGATCATAAGCTTTCCTAACAGACAGGAAGCAGCAGGTAAGCTAGGCGGGATCACAGTATGATATCTGTACAATCAGCACAGGGGCCCCCCAAGGCTGTGTGCTATCTCCACTTCTCTTCTCCTTATACACCAATGACTTGCATCTCAAACAAATCCATCTGTTAAAATACTGGTTTTAACAATACAAAATAATGGTTTGCTGATGACCACAACAGTGATTGGTCTCATTCGAGGACAAACGATGAATCTTGCATACAGACAGGAGGTTATATAACTTGCCTTCGTGTGGTGTAACCAGAACAATCTGGAACTGAACACACTCAAAACCGTAGAAATGGTGGTGGACTTTTAGAAGAAACCCTCCCCTACTACCACCTCTTACAATACTAGCACAACACAGTATCAACAGTTAGAACCTTCAAATTTCTAGGTTCTACTTATATCACCATGAACCTAAAATGGACATCTAACATCAAAAACTATCATCAAAGCATAACAAAGAATATTCTTTCTGTTGCCAACTCAGAAGCTCAAAACTGCCCAAGAGCTCTGATACAGTTCTACTGAGGAATTATTGATTTCTATCATCTGCACCTCTAATCACTGTCTGGTTTGGTTCTGCCCAACCCAACAGGACAGACGCAGACTTTCAGAGGATAATTAGGACTGCAGAAAAAACAATTACTACCCACCTGCCTTCAATTGAGGAACTTGTAATACTGCATGAGACAAAACAGGGGCTCTGAAATATTTACAGACCCCTCCACATCCCCGACATAAAACTGTTTCAACTCCATACCCTCAAAACGACGCTATAGAGCACTGCCACACCAGAACAACTAGACACAAGAAACAGTTTTTCCCGAAAGCCATCACTCTGCTAAAACAAATATTCCCCTCAACATTGTTCAACTATTTACAAAGTGCTACACTAGTATTACTGTTAATCTTCTCACCACCCTGTCACCCATCCCCTCCCACTTGACTGTTTCCAAGATGATTTGATTGTTGATTGTACCCTATTGACTATCATGAAGTGTTGTATGTTATGATTCTTGATTCTTAATGAATGTACCTTTTCTTTATGTATACTGAGAGTATTTACACCAAGACAAATTCCTTGTGTGTCCATCACACTGGCCAATAAAGTATTCTATTCCTATTCTGTTCTCCATTCAATCCATGATCAACACATTTCATTTTTGGCAGTTAATTTTATTGAAGCTAACTTGTAAATCTAGGCGTTTGGGCGGTGGGCGGGGGGTGGGAGGGGAGGGGGGGGCGGGTGCGGGTGTCGGGGGTGCGGGGGGGTGGGTAGTGGGGGACGGAGGGGGGGGGGGCTTGGAGGGGCGAGTGGGGGGTTGGAGGAGGGGCAGGGCAGGTGGCGGGCTCTAACAAATAAAAAAACATTCTTCACTTTATAAACATGGCTGCCGCTGTTAATAGCAAACTGATTTTCTGGTGTTTTCTCATCTCATAATTCAGCAACCATCCACGATATATCATACAGCATCAAGTTCACAAATGTCATTTAAAAAATAAATAATGAAGTGTAATTCTGGATCAGTTTCTGATAGAGAGCTGAGATACCAATGATAAATTAATAACAGTATGTACAGATAACCTATTAGAATAAAAATTGGGAGGATGAGCATGTAAAGAAAACAAGGGTCGCATGGTCAAAAAATTGGTTATAAATTTGAATGGCTTAAATGCGCAAAAGCTTTGGACAACCAATAGGAAAAGTAAATAATGAAGCACAGAATACAAAGAGAACCTTTATTAAGATGTTTTACAGGTGGCATCTTCCACCAGCAAGAGCTTTCCAAAATGTTCAAAAAGTTATCTCCAAAATGTTTGTAATGCAAAGATGTATCTTGGCACTTTTTTTCACAGTGATAGACTTGCAAGGTTGCCAAAAAAAAAAAAAATGGAGACTGATCCAGACATGGGTGAACAAATGGTAACTAATAGTACATGTGTTGACAGTGGCTAGAATAATATATGTGCAATACTGGAAGAAGGAAAGCCTACTGCCAGAAACAGAGATAATAAGGAAAATTATGGCTTGTGCAGAATTAGACAGACTAACCCGAGAATTAAAAAACAAGGGGAAATCTCAGTACTATGAAACTTGGAATAAATTTTATCAATGGTTGCATAGAAGAAGGCAAGGTTGGAACATAAATAGGACAAATAAAATAAGTAGTAAATAATGTATCAAACAAGATATTTGTAAATGACTAAGTAATATTTATATATGTACAGTACAACAGTTGTAATGCCAGAATGGTTGCATCATGTTATATTTTTATAATGGAAAAAATAAATAAATAAAAATGGGGTGGGGGAGGAAAGAACTGAGGTTTACCCAATACTCTACCTTTCTCGTTTAGATTAGCTTCAACCCTGCTGGCCTTTTGCAAAGTTTTGAAGACCTAGATGTGGTGCAGGGTGTGGGAATTGGGAAGTTAGATGGCCTCTGAGGTGAAATATTGTCATGTTGTTAAATGTTTATAGCAGGGGTGTCAAACTCAATTTCATTGAGGCTGCATCAAGGTGGTGTTTGACTTCAGAGGGGCTGGGGGGGCATGGCCATGGTGGACATGGCCAGCTCAGTGTTATTTGTGTCAGGGCACCTGTGGTGGGGCTGAGGGATCCACTTTTGCTAGTAGTTTGTTTTGCTAGCATTCTGCCAGTGAAAATGAAGCTCAAGGGGCCTCACGAGCCCTCTCAGGGCACCATATTTGGCTGTGAAGCCCTCCTGAAGCCCTCTGCCAGCGAAAAGGGCCACCACCTGCGACCTTCTTGGGCTCCATTTTTACTGGCAGATGCATTGCGGGCTGGTCTTTTGTGTTTCCAGGGCAGCTCCATGGGCCAGGTCCATGGGCACTCTGCGGATTCGGCCCACAGGCCTTGAGTTTGACACCCCTGTTTTATAGCAGAGGTGATATGCAGCAGGTTCTGACCAGTTCTGGAGAACCGGTAGCGGAAATTTTCAGTAGTTCGGAGAACCGGCAAATACCACCTCTGAGTGGAGATTTTACAGTATCCTTCCCCTGCCATGCCCACCAAGCCATACCCACAGAACCACTAGTAAAAAAAATTGAATCCCACCACTGGTTTATAGGGTTGGTTTTTAGCAATTGTAATTGCTAAAAACTTTTAGTAGTTTGCATAAAAATTGTAGTTTGCATAAAAACCGTTAACTTTTGTGTTTTACTCCTATAATTGTTTTTTTTCTATTATTTTAATGTGGTGTTAATTGTCTGGTTGCATCTGCAAGATGGGCAAGCAAATAAATAAGTGCAATCAGGACTCTGTGCCTTCAGTGGATACAAAATGCTTCCTGAGTATTGAGAGTGAGATAGAAAATCAGGAGAGAAAATAATTATCTGTAAGAATCTTGACATTCAGACAGTATGCTATCCTATAACATTTTGCTATGTTTCCTTACTTGTCGGTATTATTTTCTCCATTTCCCATAATTTCTTCCTATTCATTTTTGGTAGCTTTAATGTTTGAGGTTCATGGTGCATTTCAGGTTTCAGATGATCAGTCTGGGCTTCCAAATGTTTTGGTAGCAGGACACTTTTACTGGACCACACCACCACCTTTCACTATGTAATCTTCTGGCAAGGAGTAAAAGAATTCTCCATACCTCCAAATGGCTTCAACAACTCACAGAACCAACTGCAAGGAATGTAAATCCTCTCTTTCTCCACCATTCAGTCAAAACTGAAGAAGCTTCTTGCATGAGAAATGAAACTTCTTCAAGGACAAGCAAAGTCCAGTTGGCTTTGAAAAAAACACCTCTGGGACAACCATGACCTGAATGCTGAGAATCTCCATAGATATGAAGCCCTGATCTTTGTGGAATTGAAAATTAAGCATCTTACCTCACTCTGTGTCACAACTTCTCCAACTACAACTAGAACATTACAGAGGTTCTTCTTGAAACTTTCCATTTCATTATAAGTCTAAATTATTTTATAAGGTTTCATTTTTTCTATATTTCATACCATAGCATTGCATTAAGGAATTCTGGGAATTGAAGTCCACATGTCTTAAAGTTGCCAAGGTTGGAGACCTTTGATCTACTCAGTAAGTTTAGGAGAAAAGCTCTCTCATTCATTGGAATTCGCCAGACTGATTATGGAGGCAGAGTTCTTGGAAACTTCAAAGTGTTTCTGCATTGTGAGAATACAGCCCACTTCATTTGTGTGAGAGAATGCCTAAGTGATCTTGGGAAGGCAAAAGAGACAACAAAATGGATGAAGGATGACACAGGCCATTGCATAACCAATTTTCAAGTACAGAGGAGGAAAGGGGAAACACCAGAAAGAGATTCAGAGTAACTCTGTCTTAATCTGCTATGTGTTGTACAGAGGAATTATTTCAATGAGGCACATATCCATATTTTTGGAGCCCAACTGAAAAATAAGGCCATGAACCCCAATAGAAAACAAATCATAACTTCAAATGGATAGGTTATAATTTGAAAAGGACTTTGTTGTCATTTCCTGTCATAAAGAACCTCAAGCTAAATGCAGCCTAAGCAGGGAAAACGCTTGGGTAAGTCACAAACGAGGTTGAACATGGGAGCAAGCCAGCTTTTGTGCTTTCCCAGGCAAAATAATGCTAGTGCTAAAACACTTTAATAGCATACTCAGAACTGGCCGAATCCCACAGAATGAAACACTAGTATAAGAAAGAAAAAAAAATATAGAGATCGCATGGTAAATATTTTTTTAAAAGTCCTTGTGGTGATGAGATTCATTCTAGACTCTGGAACAACATGCCCAGTCGATCTTCCCGATTTCTTCTCAAAGCATTAGCTGTGTTTTTTTTTTTTTTTTGCATAAAGGATAGATTTATAAATATTTGCTCAGTGTCCTTTTCTCTGACGATCAGCCCTGAAGCTTATTAGACAATGAAGAACCTATCCCAACCTCTTTGGCTAATCTACCTTATGCGGTTAATATATAGCAAATGTGAAATGTTCGAAACTCTTTTGGGTGGTAAGTATAAAGGGTCTTGGTAAGGTAATCCTTGGATTAAAACCATTAGTAGGACCAGACATTCTAAGGAAGATATCTATGGAGATTCTCAGTCATCCAGGTCATGTTTGTCCCAAAGATGCTTTTTTTCAAGCACCTTTGCTTCTCATCCAAGAAGCTTTTTCAGACCTGAAGAAGCTTCTTGGATGAGAAGTGAAATGTCTTCAAAGGAAAACCAGAAAGTCCAGTTGCCTCTTGAAAAAAGCACCTTTGGGCTAAGGAAGATGGTTGTTAAATGAGTTACATCTCAATTTACAACTTTTTTTGACATGGTTATTAAATGAATCACTCCAGTTGTTAAGTGATTTACACTGTCATTAAGCTTCCAGCTTCCAATCTAGTTTCTTCCATTGACTTTGTTGGAATTTGGCTTGGAAAGTCACAAATGGTGATTACATAGCATATGCATGGCTACCAAGTCTTCCTAGCTTCATTAAGTTTCCTTCCTCAGTTTTATAGCTCTCTGATTTAACAAAATAACAGAGTTGGAAGGGACCTTGGGATCTTCTAGTCCAATCCCCTGCACAGGGGATGACTCTATATCATTCCAGACAAACAGCTGTCCAGTCTCTTCTTAAAAGTCTCCAAGATGAAGAACCCATAACTACTGAAACCAAGCCATTCCACTGGTTGATTGTTCTCACTGTCAGGAAATTTTTAGCTCTAAGTTGTTTCTCTCCTTGATTATTTTCCATCCATTGTTACTTATCTTGCCTTCTGGTGCATAGGAAAATAGGTTGACCCCCTCTTCTTTGTGGCAACCCTGCAAATATTGGAACACTGCTATCATATCATCCCTAATCCTTATTTTCACTAGACTAGACAAACCCAATTCCTATAACCATTCTTCATATGTTTTATTTCCAGCTCCCTAATCATCTTTGCTGCTGTTTTTGCACTCTTTCCAGAGTCTCTACATTTTTTAAAAAAATATGGTGACCAAAACTGGATGCAGTATTCTAAATGTGGTTTTGAAATTGCTGGACAAATAAAAATGTCTCATCTGGTTTTCCATGTTGCCAGCTCTTGGCTCTTGTACCTTCTGATCTTTTGATACCATTTCCAATCTTCTATCTTCTTTTATCTTTGTGTTTCCAGACTTCTTTTTTCTTCTGTAGGGTCCACATACTTTGTTTTTCTTCTCTCGTCCACGACTCCCTCTTCAGCTGGACTCTTTGGACTTGAACACCAAATAAAGAAAAGAAAGATCCCTTAAAAATATAATGGGACAAGCAGGAACATGGATTTTCTCTTTGCACCTTTCCCTGTCATATATATCCAGGGTAGATAACAATAACAACACATACTGTAAATATAACAAATATAACTGGAAAATATAACCTCTATCTTAGTAATATTATCTTCCTAATAAAAGGACAAGAAATAGAACTTATCAAAGTTATTTGGAAAAGTATTCCAAACCTCAGAACAACTAGCTCACAAGCACTGTGTCCCACATCCAAAATTAAATCTCTTTATAATTCAGCTATGAAGAAGTTATAATAAGGGTAAGATGTGAGCTGTATTCAGTCAACAAACTGGGTCTAAAATGTTGAACCAACTGAAATTTCTGAACACTTCACTAAGAAACATTTCACAGAGTTCATTCCAATCAACCAAACAGGATGGTATGAGTCATCTTGGCCAAATATGTTCTGGACAAAACAGAATTTATGAGTGTGGCTATGGGAGCAGGGAAAGGTCACAGATCCATACAAGGTCTACCTCATTTGAAATTCAAAGACCTGTGCTTCTACTTGTGCCACTTTCATGCCATTCCTCATGCCAGAAGCCATGGTGGCACACAGTGTTTAGAATGCAGTATTGCAGGCTAACTCACTGCTCACAGCCAGTAGTTCAACTCTAACCAGTTTAAGGTTGACACAAGGTTGATAAAATAAGGACCAGATTGTTGGGGAAAATATGCTATATCTGTAAACCACTTAGAAAGGGCTGTAAAAGCACTATTAAGCAGTACATAAGTCTAAATGCTATTGCTATTATTTTCATTATTGCATTTCCCATCACCTAGCCCATGTGCATCAGTGACTCTCGGAATCCTGATTCAATGGGACAGCTTCCTTAGCACTTACAAAATGTTGTTTTGAGACATTGAAAGACTAGAAATGTCCCATGAATTGCTGAGGAACACAGACTTGTGATCAAAAGTGGAAAGGAGGTACAAAACAAAACATGAAAGCACTGAAGCCAAGTTTCTGGGTATATACAGACATAGTTCCTTTCACTCTTGATAGCAATCGTAATCAGAATCTTGCAGTTATCAAATTAAGATGAGATAGCTAAATGGTAATTTTTAAAATTATCTCAGAAGACCTGCACTGTTCCGTAAATGACAATTGGAATATTTCACTAATACTTGACTGCTTGCCATCAAAGAAACCTACACTGAAGCCAAAGATCATCACCAAGTCAGTCTCACCAAGAATAAATAGAAGCACTGCCACATTCTGGTAGCTTTAACAACATGTGTTCCAGGGATGTTTTTATATACTTTCACAGTTTCACAAATTGTGGGCTTAAGTTCACATTGCTTCCAGGAAAAAGTGGGGAGAGGTTTTTTTACATTAAGCACTAAGTTTAAAGACTAATTTTGCATCACTTGTTATGAACTCTCCCCACTGTGAAGTTGCTCCGTGTTCACACCCATTGTCCTTCCCCTGGCCCTTAAATCAATCCAAAATTGAGACCAGGGCTCCCAACAGCAGAACAATATGCAACAAAATCCTGGATATCAACCAAGAGTGATGTGAGGAGTTGCTTCTGAACAGTTTTTTTATCGTTATTCACATATAAACAGAATGTTCGCAGAGTAAAGCAATTATCTGCATAACTAGAGGTATTCTTGGTGAATTGATAGGGAGGGCCTGGTCGTGCTCTCTTTTAGCCCACTAGACATTCCAAGGTCCATGGTTTCTTCTCCTTCTTCGCCTTCCCCCTCCCTCTTGTACCTTCAGACTACATCCCACTGCCAGGGGTGGGCTTCAAAAATTTTAGCAACCGAATCTCTGCCTTGTTGCTGGGTGGGCATGGCCATGGTGGGCTGGGCCTAATCAGCCTCCTGCACCATGCTGGGGTGTGCATTTTGACCATCCCTGCGCTCTGGAGGTTTTCCTCAAGCCTTGGAGTGTGCGAAAATGGTCTCCCCAGGCTCCAGAGGCCCTCTGGAGGCCAGGAACAATCCTGTTTCTGGCCTTCTGAACCCTCTGGGGGGCTTGTTTTTTGCCCTCCCTGAGCCTCTACACTGGCCCTGTACTTACCTGGGATCCAAAACGGGCCATTTGGGGGACTCCTGGGAGGGGTGGGATGAGTAGGGCCACCCAGGGGTAGGATTTGCCAGTTTGCCGAAGCGGCCATAAAATTAGTTACCAGTTTGGTACTGTTTTGTCCGAACTGGGGCAAACTGGTAACAGCCCAGCCCTGCCCATCACATCTAAATATAAATGTCTGTCATATAGAATTTTACCCAGAAATGGTACAACAACTTCCTACCTAATGAAGATCAATGTTTACAAAACACAAGGAATCAACACAAAAAGAAGGAATTGGAAGCCAGGGAAATCAAGAAAAGAAGTGGCAGCAGCAGGGAGCGGGGTAGCCTAAAGGGCAGAGATGGCAGGGAGAGATGGCATTGAAGCACATGTTATAGTTGTAAAAATGGGTGGGCTGCCAAGAGCCAGTGACCATCAATGGTGCATCAGCTGTGACTTTGTGGACCGGTCGTAACTACCATTTGTTCCACGGTCATTTGAACAGTCACTGAATGAATGGTTGTAAAGTCAAGACTCTATGCCAAAACCTTGCTGTCTGGAAAAGGCTTTAATGATGGGAAAAGTGGATGGAAACAGAAGAAGAGGATGACCAGCAGCAAATTGGATGGACTCAAATCATAGTGATGAAAAATGCATCATTGGAAGAGCTGAAGGACCAGATCATCATGGAGAAAATCTATCAATGTGCTTGCTATGACCTGATAACAATTTGTTGGCACATAGCACTAGCAATAGTACTTAGACTTATGTACCGCTCCACAGTGCTTTACAGCTCTCTCTAAGCAGTTTACAGATATGGTCAGCATATTGCCCCCAACTATCTGGGTCCTTGTTTTATCGACCTGGGAAGGATAGAAGGCTGAGTCAACCTTGAGCCATTTATGATCGAACTGCCAAACTGCAACAGCCAGTGATCAGCAAAGTAGCCTGCAGTACTGCATTTTAATCATTGCACCACCATGAGTCATACTGCAGCAATCAGTCATAGTTTGTTATTGTACAAGATGAACGTCATCCTTCTTAGAAAAGATGGGTCTAAGCAGGGCTTTGTTGTCAATCTCCACGAAATTGCTTTTGTCAAAACTAATGGTTTCTTTGAGATCTAATTTCAGGGAAAAGAGGAAGAAGCAATTCTAGGAGCAGAATGGCCTTAGACAGCAGAGGTAGCCAATCTACAAGAAAGCAATCACAATAAAGAAAGGGTGACGAAGTACCATAATGCTTTTGTCATCTCCAGGTAAAAAAAAAAGGGAAAAATAACATTTAGGGTGGGGAGGCAACGTATAAATGGAGAAGAGTAATAATGTAGTGTAGGAGTGTAGTATTTTTAAAACTTAATATTGTTGCTAGCTGTTGAAAATAGGAAGTCAGCAAGAGCCTTGTAAAAGGTTGTTACTTCTGAACATTTGCAAAGTACTGAGAGAATACCAAGTAATTACGTAGCAGGATATATCTTAGTCCAGCCCAGAAATATCCAAAGGGGAGGGCAGATCCTGGGAAAATAATAAAAGCAGCATCATAATCTCAAAACACAAACATCATGTCACTGGGAAACAAGCTCTTCCCCTTTTGTATATTGCTTTGTGACATCCTCTGAGTTTAAAAAAGTTCCTACCCTTGAAATCCTGATTTCTGCATTTCCTATACAGAGATGGTATTCAGCAGGTTCTGACCAGTTCTGGAGAACTGGTTAGCGGAAATTTTGAGTAGTTCGGAGAACTGGGAAATACCATCTCTAACTGGAAGTTTTGCAGTATCCTTTCCCTGCCACGCCCATTCAGCCACACCCACAGAACCCGGAGTAAAAAAAAAAAATGAATCCCACCACTGATCCTATAGATGCCTCACCTCAGCTATCAATAAATGCCATGGATATTCCTTACATTTGAAGTGAAAATCAGGCTTTTGAAGGAAAACATAAGGTGAGAAAAAAGCTAACTACTTCATAAATTACATCTTGAAGAAGGGAGGGCATAGGAAAGAGCGAAAGAGGGAAAAAGCAAGTTCCTTTTGTCTGCAAAAAAGACTCATTTTATTAACAATAGAAACATACACAGGGGCGCCCCAAAGGTGGTTTTTCCAAAAGACAACTGGACCAGATTGAAGTTGATTGCTGGAATTAGTGTATGAATAAGATAATATAAATCAAGGCTGTTGAGACTGTCTACACACGAGGAAAAGATAACAGCAGACAATTTACAAGAAAAGAATACACTAATGTTTGAATGATTAAAGTTGTGAAAACATTCCAAAAAAGCTGGACAATATTTGATTTTAAGACAAAGCCAGCCAGATAGAGGATGTGAGGGCAAAAATGAGGCCACCATTTGCCTTAATGGCTAATAAAAATGATAGGTGTAAAGAGATAGAAATACTCCTCAACTTATGATCTACTGAGCCTGGAATTATGGTTGTAAGTCATGGCAGTCAGTAAGTGGATAACCACATGACTGACCTCACCTGATTTTAGGACTGTTTTTGCAGCAGTGATCATTAAGAGGTCATTAAGAGAGCACACAGTTGTTAAGTGAACCCATTGTACCCAAGAAGCAATTTTTTTGACAGAAACCAGAACTGAAAGCTGGTTTCTCATCAAAAAAATAAATAAATATGCAAATGGCTGTAAATGAGGGCCCGTTGCCAATACCCAAAATGTGAGGACATGATGCTGGGTGTGGGGACTGTTAGAACTTCAAAATTGGGACATAAATAGCTCTGGAGAGGTCTGTTGTAAATTCAAACAGTTGCTAAGTGACCAGTCAGAAGTTGTACGTGTACGAGTCTGACCTGTAGCTGATCCACCATTTTATTCCCCTTGGAGTCCAATTGCAGCACTCTTAGGGGAAATGTCAGCCTTTAATAAACACTGCCTTTTTTTGTGAATTACTATTTTTACTGCAGTGTGCCCCATGAATTATGCTGTCTCCAGGGCTTCTGAGAGAAACAAAATTATGCTAGGATCTCTGGGAAGGGAGCAGTGATGCTGTGGTTACCCTTTGAGGCAGCAGAAAAACAAATTTAAAGCAAAGGAACAAGAAAGGTCTTTGCCATTGCAAAAGCAATTTAAAGAAGTTGTGGTCATGACTGAATTTCTGGGTTAACACAAATGCTAACTAAGCCATAATGTAGCTGGCCTGTTTATAGCTTGATGTGTTATATGAATTGACTACTGTGATTTAGCAGGTTCTGTAAATCCATTTGCGCATTGGAAGGAGGAAGGTTTGTTGATCACGAGGAAATAAATATATTGCATATATAAACACAAAGAAATGAAATCAGTCTTTGTATGAACTATCAGTGCCAATTCTAAGTTCAACCATTTTAATCTTTGGGCTGATATATATAAACGAAAAAGATATATTTTTGTCCATTTTTTTTTTTGCTGTGATGAGACTTAATACAACCACCAAAGTACAAATATTGGATTCCTTACATAAGACAGTGGGAAGACCACATATGGGAGAGGGTGTTTGGCTATGGTTGGCATTTTTCAGAACGATGAAGGAAAACTGGATTTGGCTCATAAAAGGGCCTTTAGGTTGGCCCAGGAAACAGAAAAGTTACTGTCTACTCCTGCAGATTATAAACTGAAGGTGGACACTCTGTCTCCATAAATAGAATTATGGGATGAACATCAAACAAAGTGAAAGCCACTAATATTAAAAGACAATTATTGGCTTGAAACCAAGTGCACAAAAACAGGACATGAGTAAATTTAGCCTGGAAATTAAACTCTTTTTTTAGCTATTGATCTCTGGATCAGGCAAATAGAACTGACTTGAAGTCATTCGTTCAAAGAAAGAGCAACATTATTGAATGAGAGCATTATTTATTAAAAGTTTTACATCCATTCAACTGGTTTCAGGACAGCATATGATTAAACAGAAATGGATGAAAATAGAAAATAATTAGTAACACGGTCAACATAGAATTCAACTAGCATTTCTAATGCTTGGATATTAGTTTACTCCCACTTGCATAAAATGTGGTTCTTTATCATTAGTTTATTTTAATCAGAGTAAAAACACAGATTTTCATTCAAGGACCCAGTGGAAAAAAATATCTTATCAATCAGCAAATACAGGAATCCTTGGTAGAAAATTTGGCAAATCCAGTCCTTTTTGGCAAATTGTCAGAGAGAGGATATGGATCCTAACAGTTGTTAGGCAGACTAGGTGAATATCAATATGTAAGTTACTATACATAGATGTGGCTAATATAGGCTAATATTGATAGATGTGTATGTGTATGTGGGGTGGTGGTGGATGGGTATGTGTGTTATCCATACACTCATTTAGCAATTTAACCTTTAGTCAGCCAGTTTTTTAGTACTTTATTCATAAAAAAGAAACATTTTAACTGAAGAAAGCACAACATAATCTTGCTTTTTTTTCCAGTTTAGCCCAAACTTATTGAACCTTTATGCAAACCAAAAATCTGTCGAAATGTTAGAATAAATACTAAATAAATGAATGGGTGGTTTTTTGAGGCCTCCTGCAGTTCTAACTGCTGAAACTCAGTCGCAGTATTTTCTTCCATTTGGATGCAGGAAACACGTGAAAACTGGAATTAAGCAAAATCTCCAAAAGCTAACCCTGTCCCCATCAAGGTGTGCCAAGCCCTCCCCAGGAGGTTTCTTCCCCTCCCATACTGGAGAAAGTGAAGAAAGGCACAAGAAGAAGATCCTGCATTCCCTGCTTCCAAGTCTTGAAAAGGTAAGTAAGTCAGAGGTGGTATTCATCAGATTCTGACCAGTTCTAGAGAACCGGTTGCAGAATTTTTGAGTAGTTTGGAGAACCAGCAAATACCACCCTTGACTGTCCCCCATCTATTCTCTGCCTCCTGAGTCCCAGCTGATCAGCTGGGTCTTCTTTTGCGTCCCTGCACAGGAGAATGGAGCTGGAAAGAAGGTTAGTGGGGTGGGGAGAATGGGGATTTTGCAGTATCCTTCCTCCAGGAATAGGGAGGGAATGGAGATTTTGCAATATCCTTCCCCTGTAATGCCCACCAAGCCATGCCCACTAAATATGCCACAGCCACCAAGCCATACCCACAGAATTGGTAATCAATTTTTTTTAATCCCACCACTGCAGTAAGTGCACTGGGTAGATGCTTGTGGCAAATCTATGGTGTTTCCACTCCTTTGATGCCAGAAAAGAGATTCTTTAGAAGTACCCTTACAATATGAACATGTTAAGAAGACCGAAACAGTAATCTTCATCTCCTCTGCACTGCAGAGAACCTTCCCTACTCAAACCTAACAAATGCCTAAACATTTGTTTATAATACAGGTAGTGCTTGACTTACAACAGTTCTTTCAGTGACCATTCAAAGTTACAACAGCCCTGAAAAATGTGACTTATGACTTGTGAAAAAGCAGACTTATGACTGCTTTTCACAGTTATGACCTTTGCAGCAAAACTCAGATGCTTGCCAATTGGTTCATACTTATGACCATCGCCCAAGGTGAAGCAACCACCTCTTGTGACCTTCTTTCAAGCAAATTCAATGGCGAAGCCAGATTCACTTAACAACTGTGGAAAGAAAAATCGTCAAATGGGTCAAAACTCACTTAACAAATATCTCCAGAAACTTTGGGCTCAATTGTGGTCATAAGCTGAGGACTCCTGGTATATTTTTTCTGTGAATTCCATGATGCTGCTGTCATTATCATCTCAAGCCTGTGAGTGACATTTCAGTTATGGTTGGCATATTGACGTGGCACTAAGAAAAGGCCCCTGAACAAAATCCCCCTGAAACCAGAGTCTAAAGCAGGGGTGTCAAATTCACGTTGTCACAGCGGCATCATGTGACATATTGGGACTTTTTTCACCCTTTGCTAAACTGGGCGTGGCCAATATGTCACGCATCTGGCCCGCAAGTCGGGAGTTTGACAAACCTGGCCTAAAGGAATCTGCCTTCAAGGAAGAGGCCCAGGGCAAAAGCTTACCCCATTTAGGCACAGTGGAGTTAGAAAAGTAATAAACTGCATTCACGTACTATTTCAGTTGCCCTTTGGAGAAAGGTTTGAAATTTGTCCTCTAAACCAGTGGCCCCAGAGGTGGCATTCATCCAGTTCTGACAGGTTCTGGAGAACCAGTAGCGGAAATTTTTAGTAATTCAGAGAACTAGTAAATGCCACCTCTAGTTGGCCCCGCCCCCACCTATTCTCTGCCTCCCAAGTCCCAGCTGATCGGCTGGGTCTTCTTTTGTTGCCCTGTACAGGAGAACAGAGCTGGAAAGCAGGTTAGTGGGGTGGGGAGGGAATGGGATTCTGCAGTATCCTTTTCCTGGAGTGGGGTGGAAATGGAGATTTTACAGTAACCTTCTCCTGCCATGCTCACCATGCCACGCCACACCCACCAAGCAAAGGCCACAGAACTGGTAGCAAAAAAAATTGAATGCCACCCCAATTTTTGAGTCCCAGGAACTGCTTCCATGGAGAGAGGTTTTTCTACTGACCGGAGAGGGCATGTTTTCGTGTGTTGCCTATATGGAGCTTTGCTTGTTTGCACTGCCCAGTTTCTGGCATGCTGCAGATTGGTGCCAATCCATGGTTGGGGACCCCTGCTTTAAACCTAGGGGTACCAATCTCATTAGCAGCAGCAATAATTTAAACTAAAACTTATAGATATACCACCAGGGATTCCAAAAAATCTTCCTAGGCCTGTCATGAGCTACAGCTGCTGTTTTAGGCATGGAGAAACAAGGATAGACTTCCTAAGTAGACAGGGTCATGGAGTACAACCACACCAACCTTTGCCAAGATAATCCTTTAATTGGGATAGCTTTTACCACAGCTCTTCCCCCTATAGACCATCATGGCACCACATAGCTCCAGTTATAGTTACAGATGGCATTGGCCCAGATATAGCAAGGTCCCATTATAACATTCCTATGTGAAACTTTCTCTGAAGTATGTGGTTCCCGTGGGCTGAATCCAAAATGTTTCATATCATGGCTTTTAGAGAACTGGCCATTTCAATGTCACTCCCACGTTAAGAATGGGTGATGGATTTCTAAGAAACAACCATGCCAACTTCCTTATAAAATTAAAGCATATGTCTGTGAAAGTGGGCTATAGAACAGTGTTTCTCCACCTTAGGGACTTTAAGACAAGTGGACTTCAACTCCCAGAATTCCCCACTGGCTGGGGAATTCTGGCAGTTGAAATCCAGTTGTTTTAAAGTCCCTAAGGTTGAGAAACACTGCCAGAGAATAAAGACATTTTTTTCCAAAGGTCCTTTTCCCCAGAATGCCAAATCTCATCTTGAGTTATCAAACATTTTCCCAATCAGCATGATTTTTGAAAACCCTTTATTACAACATCTGAATCTGTAAATATTTATACCTCACAACATTTCAGGCTCCCACAACACTGTTTTGCATATTTTAGTAATGAATGTAATTCCCCAGTCTCAAAGGATCTATTCTGAGATAACATTTTGGCACCAGTAGGAATAGATTTTGGCAAAGGAATGAGAGAAATTCCTTCCCAGAATAGCAAAGGAACCATCTTACTCATCAATTTTCAAGAACAAATTGATCATGATAATCCAGATGTGGAAAAAGTCAACATTTAATTGTTGTTTATAATGAGTTACAGTTTTGTCTGAAGAAGTGCTTTCCAGGGATTCATATTTTGTTATCCTGTTTTCTCTTTCTTACTTCCTTCTGCCCAAACCTATTTCACCTGGAGACATCAAGCAAAACATTCTTTTCCTCTCCTTTGTCACTGCCATCTTGGGCCTGGCGAGCTGCTGCCACAACCTGCTTCCATAGCGATAGCAGTGTAGCTCAATCAAAAACACATTTTAAACATGCATGACACCACAGGTACTATCTCTGGCAGTCCTAGTTGAAAGAATTACAAGGAGGGTTATCATGTTGTCAGAACATGTCGAGTATATTGCAAAAGCCAGTTTTCCCTAACTAGTGCTATCCAGATATATTAGATTTCAGCTCCCACAATTCCTAACTTTCATAGGTAGAATCTGCTTGATGTCAGAACATGTAGAGAATATTATAAAAGAGTTTTCCATATCTGGTGCCATCTAGATGTAATAGATTTCAGCTTCCATACTTCTCTTTTTTAAAAAAAATAAATTTTATTAAACATTTTTCAACAATTTAAAAACATATTTACATACTAACCCTAACCCATACTTCTCAGGTAGGAATCTGGTAGCTGTAGTCAGAACTTGTAGAGCATGTTGCAAAAAAACTAGTTTTGCCAATCTGATGCCATCCAGATTTATTAAATCTCAGCTCCCATAATTCCCAACCTTCAGAGTTGGAAGATTCTCCTAGCATTCTGAGCCATATGTGGACAAGGAAAACAGCAAAAGTGGTGATGATGATGGTGATGAAAATGAAAAGAACCTTTATAAAGAAGTGTGATATTCATGAACTATATTTTCTGCACTCTAAGTTAGCATACTATCATTGAAGTCAATAATTGGCCTTTGAGAGATTACAAAATATCATATTTGACCTTTGTCAACAAATCAAAACAAGAACTGGGCATATTTAGTTTTATTAATTTCTAGAGTATTTCTTCTGTCAACTTGAGTTCAAGACATGAATATGTCTTGATAGATATATCAGGGGTTGCACATCATTGGATAAAGAATAAATTGAGACAGTGACTCAAATGTGGATAAGTCCAAACAGGAATACTCTTGTTCTGAAAGTCCATTAATTTTTTTGAAAATGGATTGCATCATCACCTTCCTCCTTAACTAGCCTTAAAGAAACTAATTATTATCAATGGGTTTGACTGAATTAAATGAAATGGTTGTGGGAACCAAAAACCTTGAGGGTCTGCATGTGGTCTTGGGTTGCAAATTGTTTGCTCATATTACATGGGAATCATCTATGTTCAATTCACTGGGTTCACATAAAAAAAAAAATTAGAAACGTGCTGTGAAACACAGAGATTTTTTATTTGTCTTAGAAAAAAATTATCATGCAAAATGTGAATTGGTATGTCAGATAAACATTGCCCTAATTATTATTTGGATAGCAAATAGAGCAATCTAGTCAATCAAAATCAAAGGTATCTTTTGGATAATGTATTCAATTTATGATTGAAGTAGTGTGAAGTATTATAACCAAAAATGAACACAGAATTAACACGAATTAACATAGGATTCCAATGAAATGTATTAATAATGTAGTGAGAAGGAGAAGGGGAAGGGGATGGAGAAGGAGAAGGAGGAAAAGAATTATTGTTAACTCATTCATCCAGCTACCCTAAGCAGAAAGTTTTGTGATACAATATATTGTATTTTGGAATTAGCAGGTTCAAAACAAACTCCATGTGGTTTAGTAATTTTAAGATAACTATAGGCTGAGCCATTCTTCCATTTTAGAACTTTGAGAGTAA
Organism: Laticauda laticaudata; assembly: GCA_004320025.1. Lineage (NCBI taxonomy): Eukaryota > Metazoa > Chordata > Lepidosauria > Squamata > Elapidae > Laticauda > Laticauda laticaudata. Next base: position 35,431 of record BHFT01040422.1, read on the forward strand.
AATAGAGGCTGTCATAAAAAGTAGCATTTGAAGAAAGCAATTGAAATTTCCTGAAATTAATATGGGGGGGAACTATTCTGCAGATATTTTCAGACTTCTGATAAATTCTGGAAGAGTAGAAAGGACAGCAGATATGACAGAACAGACTTGTTCCTGCTGAGATTCATTCTTTCATTTCACCAGTCTGCTCCACAAAGACAATCATAATTTGAGAAGCTGATTTATCAGCACACACCTTAACCATAAGTAGTAGCTACCAACCAAGATTGGTATAATTTATTCCTGGTGTGACAAAATGTTAGGTGGAATTCTTAATGTATTTTGGATTGGATAAAGAAATACAAAGCATTTATTTATTTCAATATAGAACCTGCTCCCCAAGTTCAAAGCTGACTTTAAGTGGCTTTCAATTAATATAATAAGCAATAAAAGCAGAATACAAAACAAAAACAAAATGGATCCAGTCAATTAATACAAAACCATAGGCCCAACAAGGCCTATCAAACTAAGGGATGACAGAACAATCAAGTCTTCATAGCCTATTACAGTGATGGCAAACATGTTCGGCACTGAGTGCTGAAAAGGTAGCACAGAAACATCATGCATACACACTCATCAGGGCCAAACATCATGCATGCACACTCGTCAAGGCCGCACTCCGGAAAAGCCAAACTTCCAGGTTCTAGTGTGCATGCGTGCATGATGATCAGCTGGCCAGCACGCATGCACAGGCCAGTTTTCAGCACTGCCACACGCATGAAGGACAGCTGATCGCCACGCACACATGTGCGCCAGAAACCCAGAAGACAAACTGGCAAGGCTGTGCGAGCCGGGCAACATGGCTTTGCATGCCACTTTGGGCACATGTGCCACAGACTCACCATCATGGGCCTATTAGAACACCATCACATTGGGAGACAGTCAGATTTCAGGTGGATCCAGAGGGCAGGCATTGTGACTGAGAAAGTATGTTCTTAATAGAAGGCACTGTTAATTGAAGAAACCCAAAGCATGCCCAACTCTTCTAGCGGGTACCCATTGGTCAGAAACTGTGAGGACCCGGGGTATGGCACAAAGGCAACACAGTCAGATAATCAGTAGGAGTCCCTTTATTAGCTCCAACTTTGCTGCCAATGTCCTGGTTGGTTACCTTCTGGCTGAGAAAAACTTGCCCAGGAACAGCCTTTGGCTGCAGAGAATTAAGTCCAAAATGTGGTCAACAAAAACTGTAACTATTAGTCCAACAGGGCAAGAGACGGAATTCCAGAAGGAATAGCAGCAATTCAACCTAGTTGGGAGGATGCCAGCAACGCAGATAACCAAAGTCGACACAAGATAAACTCATGTTTGTTCTCCAGCAGCCATCACTGTCAGCTTGCATGTCTTTTAAACTCTCTTCCCAGGTGTGCCTAAGGGAGGGTATCAGGGCTCTTTCCTCCCCTGTAAGCCATACAACCCATGTTGCTCTCTTCTCCGTTCCTTCCTATGTGCCCTAGGATGAAGAAGGGGTGGGCCAGGGTCTTCCTCTGAACTTCCTCTTCCTTGTTCTACCTCTTCCCTGCTGTGCCCAGCCGGACTTTGCCCTTCCCCAGTTTCCTCCAGAGTCAATGGAGCCACACTCCCGCTCCCTGTCAGCTGTTCATCTTCCTCCTCAGATTCAGACTCCAACAGGGGCATGACAGAAACCATGTGAAACAGAGGATTCCCCCAAATAACTTAGCCCTATGCTACATATGGCTTTAAAGGTAATAACTATCATCTTAAATCACACACTCAACTGATATGCAGTGCAACTCACAAAGCAGAGGCATCACCCCACTGATGTATTCTGGATCAGTGGAAGTTTCCAAGTGGTTTTCAAAGATAGCTTTAAGTAGAGTGCATTGGAATAGTTGAGCTGTGAGGTTTCTAGGACATGAGTGATGGTCTAAAGCAAGAGTGGGATCTACCGGCATAACAATTGGCTCGTTGAGCGGGTGGATCTGGGAGTTCAGAGAACCCCCAAATCCCACTCCTGGCTAGTCCCACCCACTCCACCCCACCCTTCCCAAGAGTCCCCACGTGGCCCGTTGTGGATGCAGGTAACTGCAGGGAGGCTCGGGGATGGTGAAAAATAAGCCTCCCAGAAGTTCAGGAAGGCCAGAAATAGGCCCATTTCCAGCTTCCAGAGAGCCTCTGAAGCCTGGGGAGGCCATTTTTGCCCTCCCAGAGGCTCGAGGAAAGCCTCTGGAGCCCAGGGAGGGCAAAAAGCCCTCCCCCCCATGGTGCAGAAGGCTGACTAGGCCATGACCACCATGGCCATGCCTATCCAGCCACTGGGCAGATAACTTGTTGCTAAAGTTTTTGAAACCTACCCCTGAATAAACCCCAAACTGGCTGGGCTTATTGTTGATCCTGTGTGTGTTTATCATGTGAATGCAAGAAACTGGTGTGGGTGAGCATATTGTCCAAATGCAGTTTTTGAAATTTCAGATCCATATTTGTAATTTCTCAACAGTGACTCGGCGATGCAGTGTGGTCTGGAAGTTAAAATGTTAGATTAGTTCTGTGAAGAATCAGATTTAAACCCCCATTCATGCATGAAACAAGTTCATGGTTTGATGGATTTCTCAAGGCTGTATTGGGCAAGATTATTTCATAAATAAGTCATACCAGAAAAATACACCAGGATGAACTGAGATGATAACTCTAACTTTACACTCTGAATTCTTTTACTAACCACAAATAAGCAGATAGATGTCTCCATAAGGAACATTCCTGCTTTAGCAATTGTTTTCTAATCATTTATCTATTATTATTCTTTTATTGCTTAAAAAACACAACCTTACTGCCCAACTTGGCTGCTTGAAAACTGACATTAAGCAAATCGTTTCCCAGCAGTGAAAATTTCATTTACTGTAAATTAATTTATTTGCAATACTGTAGAGACCTACTAATGCATTCATGTCATAAAAGTCCACTTTATCTCAAAAGCTGAAGGACCACAATCAATACATTTTTCTAGTTTTTTAAGGTAAAGGCTATTGAATAAGAGAATGATGCTTTGAAACAAAAAAGCAAGAAAAGAAATTCCAATGAGAAGATATTCAGTTAGGATTAGGATTAGGTCTTTATGAATTAGAAGAAAAAAATGGATGTCATCAGTGGATCTGGAGTGCATTGAAATGGTTAATATGCAACTGACATTTCGAGCCTGCCTTATCTACATTTTGGAGTTTGGTACTTAATTCCAAAAAACATTCCCACATGAAGCCATTACAACATACTGTATTTTTTACAAATCTGTCAAAAGCAGTGATTCTAAGAGATAATGCAGTGTACAAGCAAAAAACAAACAAACCCACACACAATGCGAATGTTGACTATTGTGTGAGAAATTACAACAAATAAAGCAGTATATTGACTTTAGAATATTCATACCAAATCATAATAAACACATCATCAGTTACTTGGTCTTCTTTGTGATAATTAATTGCAGTTTCTCTCTGAGATTACTGCTACAATGAAAAAAGGAAAATTGCTTTGCTTTCTAAGGGGACCTTTCAAACAATTCTAATCAATGTTATAGCTGACAATTATAAGTCCTGACCTTCAGATTTCCATGCACAGCAATGGTGAGATCATTGTACCTCTGCTTCTTGAACTATTGATGAGAATTGCATCATTTATGAGAAGCCACACAAACAGAAGGGTGAGCCAAAATAGACACAATGATGGAAACGATGCTGTCTAGAATATTTATAAAAGAGGATATGGACTAAAATAAACACAATGGTGGAAACCATGCTGTCCGGACTATCTTTAAGAGAGGATCCCAATTCCTTACAGCTATTGCTTTTCTGTGTTGCATACACTGTGATCTAAGACAAACCCCAGCATTATTTCTAGAGGTACAGTTTTTGTATAAAGTGTATTCTTCCAATGGTCATACAAATCACATTCTGCAAGGTAACCCATGCCTTCTTCAGCACATGGCCCACTCTTGGATTGAAGGGCCTGTCTTTGCTATTTGCATCAGACTCTCTCTACATTGTCCTATTAATTTCCATGTTTTGCTATTTATCGATACTGCAAATAATTAGCTGGAGACAGCAGTGAAGAAGAACGTTGTATTCTTTTCCCATTTATCATTTTCCTGGTGTTCCTTTGACCCATCTAAATACCTTTCATTGCATCAGAGGATTCAGATACATAGAAGAAGTGAATTGCAACCGAAGGAAAAACTCAGAACAGGGTATAGAAAATAATTGTGAAAGGGGAAAACAGAGGGCAAAGGACAGTTAAATGGTCATTCTTCAGTCCAGCATTTCTCCCCTTCCAAATCTTGTTTTAAGCAGAGATCCATCAATAAATGCAAATTGGCTGAGTAATGGACTAATTAGCTCAATATGTTTTCCGGAGATTAGATATTCATAAACAGTCCACTTCTCCTAATACAAGGAGTTTTTATAAAATCCTGGGAAACATCCCCATATGTGTCTATTTTTAAAGGGACTTTTCTTTCTCTAAAACATTGCATTTAGCTCATGATGTTCTGCAGCTTTGACCCTCATTTTCCAGTAACATTTCTGCTCTTTCCAGATGTGGTGTTTTGGAATAAGCCAACTCATTTACTACTACAGAAGGTCATTGTTTGTTTGACCTGGCACTTTCAAGAAGGAAAAGCAAATTAATGAGTTCCTTCACATTGCTGATTAACATGAAAATCATTTTAATTTCCTCCTTTTCTAGAAGATATGATTTTTACAGTTTACACTAGCTGATTTCTGCTCATTATTTTTATCAAAGAAGAAAGAAAAAACTTAAATCTGACATATGTCTACTGTACTCAAAATCCTATTAAATTCAATAGGTTATGCATAGACTTCAATCTGAGATGCAGAGAATGAGTGAGAGACAAAATCTTGGATCACCCTCAATTTGTGTCATCCAGGACAAAATGGAACTGGAAGTTTCAATTCCAAAATAGCAATCCAGGCAAGTATGACAAGACCAAGAAAGAAAACAAAACATGTGGCAGATAAACAGGAAGAATTGAAGGACATTCCCCAGTGGTGGTATTCAAAGTTTTTGGCTACCAATTCTCTGGGTGTGGCTTGGTGGGCATGGTGTGGATTGATGGGTATGGTGTGGCTTGGTGGGCGTGGCAGGGGAGAGATACTGTAAAATCCCCATTCCCATCCCACCCACCTAACCTGCTTTCCAGCTCCATTCTCCTGGGTAGGGTAACAAAGGAAGACCCAGCTGACCAGCTGGGACTTGGGAGGCAGAGAATAGATGGGGACAGGGCCAACCAGAGGTAGTATTTTCTGGTTCTCTGAACTACTCAAAATTTCTGCTACCAGTTCTCCAGAACCTGTCAGAACTGGCTGAATGCTACCTCTGAGGTTCCCGAACCAAGAAGTAAAGCAGGAAGACTCAGAGAGGAGAAAAGTGAAATGGTCAAATCAAGAGTCAGTTCTACTCTTAGACAAAGTGGCTGTGTAAGGTAATCCTTGACTTATCACGGGTCACTTTTGGGGTGCCCAGCAACTGGCCTGCCTCTATAACCATTTGCAGTATCTTACAGTTATATGACTATGATTTATTTATTTTTTTGCTGAAAACCAATGTTTACTTTTGGTTTCTGGACAAAAAGCCCATTGCAAACAATGGATTCAGTTAACAATAATGGTGTTATATGTAAAAAAGTTCATAAATTGGGCATAGTCATGGAGTGACCAGCTTCATGATTGACATGACTTACAACCACAATTCTGGGCTCAAATATGGTTAAGTTGAGGATTACCTGTATTCTATTTAACACAATCCTCTATTTTGGTGTTTCTTAATCAACAATATATATAGGTTGGTAATTCATGAATGGTTCCTCAAATCCATGCAGAGAAGATACAGAAGACAGTGTGCCCAGTGCATTTTTCAGTTGGTTACACTAAGCAGGTTGATCATGTTGCAGTGAATAATGACAATAATAAGCTATTAAATTTATATGCTGCCCGACTCCCAGTAATTCTGAACAGGATAAACAGAACCAGTGTTTCCCTATTGAAAAAAATGACTCAACTCAATATCTCTTCCTGGAGAGTTCTGGAGAAAGGTGAGAATTGGTGGGCAAAGACTGCTCTCCACTAGATAGAAAAAAAAATGAGGCTTGCCAAGAACATCAGTCCATGGTTTGGTCATTTTAGGATCAGGGTACAAAGAGTTTTAGCTGAGATAAATGCAAACTGTACTACGGAGTCCTTGGTCTTGCAGACCTTCTCTTGGCGAAGGCAACTATGATCTTATAGACAATGATGTCTCATCCCTTGATTGGCAATCTCTATTCACTGGATCCAATACTGTTGAAGACCATTACAACATATTTTTACTTGAAGTCAAAAG